>NJDD01007662.1:100738-143344 GCA_002245505.1 Calephelis nemesis | reverse complement strand
TGTGTGCGTGCGTGCGTGTGTGCGTGCGTGCGTGTGTGCGTGTGCGCGTGCGTGCGTGCGTGCGTGTGTGTGTGTGTGTGTGATTTTTCCATTTGATAAAATAACTCCCAAAAGAGATATCTATATTAATAAACATTTATACATTTTGTAATCTTGGTTACAAGTGTATATATATATATTTCTAAGAAATACGTACCGATTGTACAACAGCCTTGTTGGAAGCAATGATGACATTAGGAGGATCCCCAACAGGAGTGGCCGTACCTCCGATGTTGCTGAACAGAACCATGGACATCAGGATAGGCACCGGATCCAAGTCCATCACTTCACATAATCTGTAACAAGCATTTCAAAGGATTAAAAATCCGATAAGATGTTATACCTGGCCAAATTACAACTGCGCGTCTAAAACAGCCACTTTTAGCAATTCATCTAAAAGGAATTCATTTCGCGAATTGTAGCAATATTGCAGCAATTCATATATTTTCTGGTAAAATGGTCGCATTTCATCTACAATTCATTTCATAAGCAGAATCATATTTGATTTGTGTTTCCACACTTAATAATTGTAAACAGGTTAAAAACAGTATTTTCATAAATATTGCTATTTACGAATGATTCATACTATTAAAGTATTAAACGACCTTTCAAAGAAACAGAACCGTAAAATTTAGGGTAAAATTACTATAAGCAATTTGCTAAACCCGTTAAAATCATGGAAGTAATAAATATTTTTTACGGCTGGCCATGTCTCACAGCTCGTGCTTTGACTTTGCGGCTTTAAGATTGACATTTGACATTTTACTATAAACAAAGTGTTATTTCACTTTAAACAATATTTGTTGCGAAGTTCCAGTAAATTTTATGTTTCGGTGATTTATGTGCACTTGAAAAAATAGACTGAGATATTATGTAGGTACTATGTACTTACAAGTGGTGCGACACGCGATTCGAATTTGATATATTGAGTGATTAGCACATCATTGATTAGACTGTTGATGGTTTAAGAATTAAGTGGCTTTGCTTCATTTTATTTCCGTTTTGCCATGGAAAGACGTTTTATCAGAGTATCGGAAGA
Organism: Calephelis nemesis; assembly: GCA_002245505.1. Taxonomy (NCBI): domain Eukaryota; kingdom Metazoa; phylum Arthropoda; class Insecta; order Lepidoptera; family Riodinidae; genus Calephelis; species Calephelis nemesis. The sequence continues at coordinate 142,266 of NJDD01007662.1, read as the reverse complement.
AAGCCCAGTGGAATATTTAGCTACAAATTTTATAGCTTATAAGTTATGACCTATGAGATATGACATGGCTCTGGTTAGAAGCTACAAGTCCTACAATGGTCCCAGGGTCGAGGGGCCTATCAAAATTAATACGACTTTGGCAAGAAGATTGTAATCGTCTGTACCATTAGAATTGTAAGTATTCTTACTTAAATTGAAAAGTGGAGACTGGTTGGTATACTTAAATCACAGATAGAGGCATACCTTAAGCTAGTTTCTTGTCTAAAATAAACAATGGGTAATAGCTATTATGGGATCTAGATTTGGCCATGGAAAACTGAATGTAAGTGTTAATCTCTTCCCAAATGTATTTTTTTCCAATTTCTCAAGGTGATTTTATTTGTAATTAATATTTATATTAAAATCAGATATAAGATGCATAAATTTCAAATTCTGAAACTACCACACCGACAGAAAGAAAATTAAATGTGGACTTATTACTCTATTAACTGTATTAAAGCTAACTACAATTGTCTTGTATTTAACAAAATAATGTGATTCTCATAAAATGTTTCTTTTAGGTTGGCCATTGGCTCTGCTAGATTTGGCAAGAAGAATTACCGAAGTACCGCAAGGAAGCATTATGGGACCTCTTTTATTTCTATTAGGTACAAATGATCTCCCCAAAATTTCAGATAATAAATTTATTCTGTTTGCAGATGACATATCAGTAACCATTACAAAAGATAATTTATCTGATAAAGATTATGAATGTAAAATAAACAAAACTGTAGAGCAAGTGATTTCATGGATGGATTCAAATGACCTCAAAGCAAACATATCTAAAACTAAGTTTATACAGTTCCACAACGTTAAAAGTAAAAAACAAAATATCACAATTCGCTGTTCAGGGAATCATTTAAAAAACGACAATGACATAACATTTTTAGGCATAACCTTAGATGAACACGTTGATTGGAAACAACACATAAACGTTTTGTGCAGTAAGATAAATAAGTACGTTTTTGCATTAAATAGACTTAGAAAAATTGCTGGACAACAAGCAGCATTAGTAGCTTATCACGGTTACGTTGGGTCTGTTTTGAGGTATGGTCTCCTTTTATGGGGTAATTCTACTCATGTTGGTAGAGCTTTCTTAGCTCAAAAAAAATGTATTCGCCAAATACTAGCAGTCGACTCGCTCACTTCTTGTAGACCACTTTTTAAGAAATTAAAAATCTTACCTCTTGCTTCACAGTATATTTATGAAGCTTGTTGTTTTGTAGTAAATCATCCGGATTTATATGAAACGGAAAATAAACAAAATAGATATAATTTATCGAGAGATCCTACTAAAATTAAATTTCCGAAGTGTCATAGTTACTTATATCAAAGAAACTGCTATATAATGACGATAAAAATCTATAATGCTCTTCCGAAAAATATTAGGGAATTAAAGGAGAAGCTTTTTACAAGAAAACTCCGCGATTGGCTTATTGATAAATCTTTCTACACTATTACAGAATATTTTACATATAAAATAACTTGAAGATAAATACTGTTAATGAATTAATAATGTTATATTTAATAAATGGCATATTTGTGTTGTGTGTATTTGTAATAATAAATTAATTTAATAATGAATAAATGAATTAAGTATAGGTAAAATGTAAAATTAATTGATATTTAAATATAATTTCCTGGTTGTTGCAGTGTTATTTATTAATATATAAATTGTAATAAGAATAATAAATAATATTAATTGTATAATAGTTAATAATAATGAATATTGTAAATCTTTGTATAGGATAAGTGAATCAAAGATTCTTGTACAAAAATACTTGCATGCCGTGTAAATGGCGGAATATTTGTACTTTATTTTAATATTAAGACCCCATAAAACATGTGTCCAAGCAAGAATTAAATGATTAAATGATTAAATGAATTCTGTCTCAAGTGGAAATGCAAAGAACAGCAGCTGATGGGACTACTACCCATTTACTTGGAAATATTACTTTAAATATTGAACAGCTTGCAGAAGCAGCAAAAAACATTTATCCAATATTATACCTCACCAAGTATTATTAGTGTTGTGTTTAATTATTTTATAATAATAAAATGTAATACAATTACTTGTTTTTTCATACATCACTACTAATAAATAAGAATATAAGTTTGTTTGTTACATTTAAACAATCACCATGACACTTTGTATTTGTACACATACAGATATTCTTGGAGATATTAAAGGTAGCATATAATATTTTTTCAAAGACTTAATTGATCGGAAGAAAAGCTGGTTTAGAAATGAAAAACATACTCTTATTGCAAGACTAATAAAGACAGTCATTAAAAGAGCTTAGGCACAAATTTAATTAAATAGTGCTATTAAAGCAGATATCACGTTAATTCCTCAACTACCGGGATATAACTCATTCAAAACTGAGAAGTATATAAATCAAAATGGCGGTGTAGTTGTATATGTTAGAGATATTTGGCCTGTCGTGGTCTTCGAACCATCTATTGATGAATCAAACTGTTTGGCTATACACATTCCCAATAAGATTAATGTTTTAGGTGTTTATAGATCCCCCTCCTTCAAACAACTGAAAGCATTTTTATCTTCATTAGAACTCTTCTTGGATACAACTGGTAAATTGCCTTTTGTACTGGCAGGTGACCTAAATGTAAACATATTGGATGATGGAAATGATGAGAATGTTCTGGAATATCTGTGTTTCATGTCGGAACAAGGACTTTCTCCAGTTATCACTCAGCCTACTAGATGTTCTTCTTGCCTTGACCATATATATGTAAAGAACATTACCAACAAAGAAATGCTTCTTGGCTTAGTCAGTCAAGCCGTTATTACAGATCACTATCCAACTATCGTCGCCATGAACTTAACCAATGCAAAATATATTAAAAGTGATCGCCTAAAAGTCAAAAGAAATTTTGAAGCAATTAAAATTGATCTACATAAGACAGATTGGTCAGATGTGATTTGCCAAAATGATGTTAATTTAGCAAATCAATCTTTTAATTTTCTTTTTTCTGAAGTTGTTAACAAGCACAGCGAATTATTTAAAATCAGTAGAACTAAACATAATTTAAAGCCATGGATAACGCCAGGATTAATGCGTTGTATGCGCCACCGAGATCGTCTCCACCAACGAGCAAAAAAAGACCCGGACAACAAAATCATTCAAATAACGTATAAACGCTATCAAAATTACCTTGTTAGCCTTCTGAGAAGATTGAAATTGCAGCATGAAGAAGCAGAATTAAAAGAAAATCATAACAATCCCAAAAGACTGTGGCGTTCAATTAAAACCATATGTAATTTAAATGGTATTAGTAGGGAATCAACAGAGCTGTTGACGCTAAAGGGTTGTAGTAATGCTAAAGAATCAATCGAAGTGGCCAATTATCATTTTGTTTCCACTGGACAAAAACTGGCAGACCGAATTTTGTCCCGTATAAGCAGAACTGAAAAAGAATTCGCTAAACTTGTTCGCGTTACTAAATCTCCTTTAAAATCATTTTTCATGTATCCTACAGATGAAAATGAGATAAACAGCTTAATTTTAAAACTCCAAAATGATAAGGCACCAGGTATAGATGGATATAGCAATTCTCTTATTAAGGCTGTAAAAAACGAAATAGTTGTCCCACTCACACACATATTTAATTTAAGCTTATCAAACGGAGTATTCCCAGATGACTGGAAAATTTCTTCAGTGCACCCAATTTTTAAAAGTGGCTCGAAGAGCTCCTTGGACAATTACAGACCCATATCGCTACTTGGAGCTTTTTCCAAGTTGCTTGAAAAGATTGTAAACAAACGCCTTGTTGACTATCTTGAAACTAACAACCTGATATCATCAAAGCAATTTGGTTTCCGTAGAGGGCTTAGTACGGAAGATGCTGTCGCACTACTTACGACTACAGTTTCATCGCAACTAGACAACAAACAACGATGTATTGGTGTCTTTTTAGACTTAGCGAAAGCCTCGATACGGTCTCAGTTCCTATACTTCTGAATAAACTAGAAGGCATGGGCATTCGCGGTGTTGCATTAAACTGGTTCAATAGCTACCTGACGGACCGTAAACAGTGTGTTAAGATTGGTCAAACTATCAGTAGTTTGCAAAATATTTATTTTGGAGTACCACAAGGTAGCACCTTGGGTCCCACATTATTTATTTTGTACATTAATGATATCCATGAGGTTTCAATCAATAATGCTGAAATCTTGTGTTACGCTGATGACACAGTGGTAATATTTCGTGATACAACATGGTCTAAGGTATGCAACAAAGCAGAGCTGGGCATGACTATTATATCTAGATGGCTAAGGCAAAACCTGTTAACACTTAATACCAGTAAAACAAAGTACATTTGTTTTCATAAAACTGCTGCTTCAGCTCCAATAGATCCTACCAATATTAAAATACACGAGTGTGATGAAACTGCAAATTGTTCTTGTGAATTATTAACTCGCACATCTGATTTAAAATACCTGGGCGTCGATGTTGATGCAAATCTGAAATTTACTACTCATATTGAAAATCTATCGGCACGAATTAGAAAAGTAATAAGTGTAATGCGAAATCTACGCGACACCGCAGGCAAAGAATCCTTAAAAATGGTTTACTACGCACTCTGCCAATCTTTGTTAACATACTGTATCACGAGTTGGGGTAGTGCAGCAAAAACTTATTTGATTAAAGCTGAAAGAGCACAAAGATCGGTTCTAAAAGTAATGTTCCGAAAATCGTACATGTATGAAACTGAAAGTCTTTATCAAGAAGCTGGTGTACTAACTGTGCGCCAACTATTTATACTTAGAACCGTCCTTAAGGCTCATAGGTCATTTTTATCTTTGCCAGACTACAACTACTTCGTCAGTCGCCGGGTGTATAGAATGCCTACTCCTAATAACAATAAAACTCATTTCGCTCAACGTTTTGGAGATTTTATAAATGTGTTCATATACAAAAGGCTAACTAAATACTGTGACATTAAAAACAAAAATGTTTGTGAAGCGAAAAATATAGTTTGCAAATGGTTACAGACATTATCATACGATGACACGGAGGAACTTATGAAGATTAAAATATAACTTTCTGTTTATTAATTACACCGTCTTAATTATATATTTTTTTGTATATTATAATACTCATATATAGCTTCTCTAGAATATTTTTCTTTTGATTTTATGTACAATACAATATATATTTGTAATAAGTAAACTGTTCTGTGAACGAGGTTTAAGTTAAATTAAGTTGCAAACAGGTATAAAGGTTGCCTCGATACAGGCTTGCCTAGTGAGGCCACCAACAGATATTTATTGTAATTGTTAATAATGTAATCTGTAAAATAAAGATATTTTTCTTTTTTTTTTTTTCATTGATGTGATACATTTTATGTGCAAAGAATAATGGCTACCTTGAATTTTCTTGTTTCATAAGTAGGTACAAATGTAAAGTAGCAAATGAGGAAATGATTCTTAAGTAGTCACCTATGAGTTGTCTTTAAAATCAGCTACTAACTCCCAACTCTAAGTACATCCATAAATCCACACCAATATAAATGCGAAAGTCTGTCTGTCTGTTGCCCTTTCACAGCTAAACCGCTAACAACATTTTGATGAAATTTAATATGCATAAAGCTATAGACCTAAGTTTAAATACAGTTTTTTCAAAACAAAAAATTCAAACTCCAAATGACTATAACGGGAAACGAAAGATTGTATAAAAATTGTTATTATTTTACGCAGACGTAGTCGCGGGCAAATGGCTAGTAATATGGTAAATGCGAAAGTCTGTTTGTCACGCTTTTACGGCCCGTAAACTACTATAATGGTTTTCTTTATGAAGTTGAAAGGCAAACAAGCAGACGGATTTCCTGTTTGTGAGAAATTTATGCCGCTTAGGAACACCAAAGGTGGTAATGGTGCGTTGCCAACTTGACGCCCGAAAATTAGACATCGAGCAGAAGTAAGTTTACCGGCTACCTTATCTTCTGGTTCGGAACACATCAACGTCAAGCACTGACATGATAGCTGCAGGAATAGGTAAAGCGGTGATATTATCAATCCGGGCGATTCGCTACGAAACTCGACCATCTATATATAGTCAGATTTCACGGTGTTAGTGACGGTGAGCCTATGCTCGCCTTTTACAAGCTGCCTGTCAGGCAGTTAGATAGTCTATTCTGCAAAGAAGCCCGGACCTACACGCGGTAACAAGTGATGAAAGTTTGTATGAAAACTATTCTACTCGTACGCTGACGAAGTCGCGGGTTAACAGCATGTGTAATATTAGTTACTTAATCCAAATGCGTTTGTGAGAATTCAGTTAGAAAAAATACCATTGACCCTTTACGTACTTGGGTATGGCAATTTAATTCATATAATATATTTTCTTTTTTTTTATAATATTGGAAGGCAAACCAGCAGACGGATTTCCCTGATGGTAAGAAATCCACGCCGCCTAGAGACACCAAAGGGGGTAATGGTGCGTTGACCACTTGAGGCCGGGACGTTAGGCCTTGAGCAAAAGTAAGTTTACCGGCTGCCGAACCCTCCATACCGGAACACGTTAACGGCTAGTACTGCCGTTGTTGAGGCAGCAATAACTAAGACGGTGGCACCAATCCGGGCGAGTCACTGCGAAACTATCACCTAGTCAGATGTCACGGTGTTAGTGACGGTAAGCCTATGCTCGCCTTTTTCGACCTGCCTGGCAGGAAAGCAGATGGCGTTTTCTGCAAAGGAATCCGGACCAACACGGGGAAAGTGCTCTTAACTCAGCAATAGTTACAGGTTCAGACACATTTTGAAACACTAACGTAAGTGCCTAGTTTATGCATCTTGTCATGTGCACTAGCTCGCATAGCCCCATATGGCCTTATACCATGAGCCAGATGCATAAAAATAAAATTAAATTAAATATTTCGCGTTAGCAGAATTGTAAAATCTTACTGAAAAGTAACTTTTTTCGATTCACCAAAATGACAGTTTTGCAATTCATCTAAATCTGACAATTTTACGAATCTCATAGAAAACTGTCAAACGAAGGAATTGCCAGAAGAGAATTGCAAATGAATCATAATATGAATTGGTGCTTTAGTGGCCTTTTTACGGTTTGGTGAAATATTCATATCAGATTCATATTATGATTCACCGAAAGCGGCCGTTTTAGACCCGCTGGTGGTCACCTCACAAGAGCCACGCTTTATTATTGGTTGGGCGGGGCGCGGGCATGTCACTTTTGAAATCAGTTTATTCGCGCTGAAACATACACGATTGATTTTTAAATGTTGGCATAATGCTCTTGATTCTTTGGCCTCTTTGATTTAGTGCCATTGTGAACAGAAACGAGATTTTTGGTGCCATCTTTAAAGAAGATGGTCGTAGTATTTTTGTAATTAATAAACTTCGTGTTAGTTATGAGTAAAATTGGTTAATTTAGGTGGTAATTAAATCAATTTTGTTCAGTTAAAGTGCACGATTGAAATATTTATAAAGAAATTAGTGTATCGTATATTTTTCCGTTGCCACCAAATTGCACTAAATCAGCTTGAGTAACGAGGCCACCGCTTTAGACCCTGACAAGACTTTGTATAACGACTTATGACTGTATTGAAAATAATATATTAATACGGATGATGTGACAGCATGGCCTAAAGGTCTTAGCCGGCCCCAGAAATGTGCAAATTATCTATAAAAATGAGAAACAAAAATGAGTAAATTATGACCAAAACAAACGTCTTAAAAGAAAAATTTGAGCTGTTTATCTATATATATATGCAGCGTAAAGAAGAGAAGCACGATAGCAGTGACTCGTTCTTAATAATATCATGTTCCAGTTTGGGACAGTAATGAAGACGATCAGCTTTATTACGAAAAAAACATAATATTCCAATTTAAGCTTATTCTTATGTAGAGTATCTCGTGAACTACTTTTCACCTCCAAGACCGATCTTAAATCGAAAATGCACAATCAGCGTCTTCGCTGCTTTGAGGAGATGCGTGTACTTCTTTCTACCTTTCTTTAGACTAGGTGAATATACTAGGTGGTAGGATGTAGTTCAGTTGCTCGCTCGAACTGTTACCACTGTTTAATATATTTCCATCAACATGCCGTATGATCACTATTGGCATGTACCGTTATGCAAGCTTACCGAATCCCCTCCCACTTAAGGAGGGGATTCGGTAAGCTTGCATCTCAAATTCGTAATATCTCCACTGTAAGACAATAACGCACCAGCAGAAAGGCCACGGTTGCCTCGAACGTTATGAAGAGCTGCCATCGGTATCCTATAAAACATTCGTGCGCTTATTTGCCTATATTGCCAAGCTCCTGTAGAATATACATCTACTTTCCCAACAGGCAGCTCCTAAAAGGAGAGGCTTACCTTCACTAAAACTATGACATCTCACTAATTGGTAGAGTATCGCAGCGACTCGCTGAGATTGTGTACCACCGCGTTATCTATTCCTGTCACCATAACGTTAGTGCTTGCCGTTGACGTGTTCCAGTCCCGAGGAGAAGATAGCCAGTAAACCTACTTTTGCTCACAGCCTTACATCCCGACCTCAGGTTGGCAGCGAACCATTACCACTTGTTTGGTGTCTCTAGGTGGCGTGATTTTTTTACTCGTACCATCAGGAAATCCGTTAGCTTGTGTTCCTTCAAATAATTAAAAAAAAAATCAATGTATCATACGTGTACCTACCTGATTGTGACAGGTGTCATAAGTAAAACAGTTGTCACATTGTCCAAAAACGTAGATAATAGAGCAGTTATTGTACATAGCAGTGTTATTAATGGCCAGAGCTTCCCTTTGGTTACCTAAAAATAAAAATAAAAACGTAATTACTTGATATTTTTCTGCTGCTTTGAAAAATAAAAGAATATTTTTTATTCGAAGTACGAATGCGTTCACGAATTCATTTTTCGAAAGTCAGCAAATTATGCATATACAATTACTTTACAGTTACATATAGTTTTACTTATTTTTAACTAACTAAGAATAAAATCTTGTGTTTGCAACAATAACAATAATAAAGTGCAAAGTTTAATGGTCAATAAACCAAGTCAATAACATAATAAAATAATAATATTAAATAAATTAAAATTTCATTAACAAAGTATAAACATAAAATAATAATTAACTATTAAAATAAAGGTTTTTTTTAAAATTACGATGTCAATAATACTGTATATACAAAAAAAAAACAATTAAAATAACTCATTTCGTCACTCATTTCTGTAAACAATAGTAATTAATATACATAATAATAAAGTATTATTACCGATTCCAATCATCATTTAAAAAATCGCTAATTTTGTAATAAGTCTTACTTATTAATTTTTGCTTGATGTACTTTTTGAATTTACTGTGAGACATGTCAAGTATGTGTTAGAAACATGAATTCTCATAATGGCAACACCGCTGTCATTATGAGTTGATACCTATAAATATAAGTGATCCATATCGGAGGCGGCCATTACGTGTTGGATCGTGAACAAAGAACACTAATAGTCTACCGACATCGGGAAGCAAGAAGGGTCTTACAGATTGGGGCCTTAGGACTAAGGGCCTAACATTTGTGTAATGTGTAAGACAGTGTCTAATTAAGTGTGCTAAGGTAAGCCTAAAATGTTCAGTTGTGATAATGTGAGTTGAATATATGTTTTAGATCATAAATATGTTTCATTTTCTGAGTCTTTAATAGTTCAGAAAGTGGGACATAGCCGGGCTAAAAATCTACCTCGGTTTAAAGATCTTACGTCCACGTAAAGGTTATTTTTCGTTCTTAAAGAAATTTTAATCATGGTACGTTATTTCAAATATTAAAGACTAAGTTTTATTTAAAATGAATTAGAATTATTAGTCTAGTACATTATTTTTTCATTGAAATAATAGTTTCAAAAACTAGACAAGTAAAAGTTACAATAATTTGAACAATTAACGAATTTTAAATTTACACATTTGCTAACGATTTTGTTGAAAGTTAACGGCGATTAGCAATGTTGCGATTGTGTGCAAAATCATTTGTTTTTTATTTCGTTTTCAACTCAATCATTTTTCTAAATAGAAAGTTGTAAGCAACAACAATTATAATCCGCATATCGGGATCAGTTATAGCTGATAATGTTAATACTCAATTGCGTGGTTTGTATGCTCCATTAACATGTGACGTTAATAAATGTATTTTCGTTTTTCACTGTAATGAATACTGAGAGTACACTAAAAGTTTAATTAACATACTCTGTACAGAGTATTGAATAGTATAACAGTTCGTTAGAGCATCATGGTTGTCCGTTACATAATCACTTTGACTACTGGCAATAGAACAGCATACGCGAAATTGCAAAAAAATATACATAAATATGAAATCATGTAGGTACTTTTGAAAAATGGTAAAAACAGATAAAAATGAATAACTAGATTAATTTAACTGTGTTTTCGATATGAAAGTGTAATGGTTAGCCTAACTAAAGAAAGTGAAATATATAAAATCACAGAGGAGTTCCAATTTTTGTTTTTCAAAAACGATTGAAACTAATTTTCATGTACCTCGAATTTTAAAGTGTTAAAATGCAATCGTGTAGGTACTTCAAGAAAAAAAAAAGAATTTAAAAGTATGAACCCACTAAGGCAAATACAAAAATGTTGAAACTCTGCTCAGATATTAAGCAGCAATTTTCATCGACTGATTATGGTAGTTTTTTATCGATTTCAAAGTTCTAGCAAATGAGATTTGTAAACATCAATTGCATATTACCCTGTTCAGATTTTTTTTAATATCATGCAAGCACGGCAAGAACAATAAAAGGGATGTATACTCTGCTAGTATAAGGAATAAAAACAATCTTGCTGCACCAATACATCTCGCCTCCACCGATTGAGATATTATTTTCTTGGCTAATGTTAACATTTTTTTACATTAAACTATATTCCCATTGCAATAGACGAGGCTGAGGCAAAGTCTGCAATTGAGAGTTTTTGCTTGACCATCGAACCTCTTTATATATCACAACTAGCTGACCCGGCAGACGTTGTTCTGCTACTTTTTTAAATGTGATTTTAGTAAAAAAAAAAATTTGGATGAGTCATCCTTGTCACTTAGGGATATGAAAAATAGATGTTGGACGATTCTCAGACCTACTCAATGTGCTCACTAAATTTCATGATAATCAGTCAAGCCGTTTCGGAGCAGTACAGGAACGAACATTGACGCGAGAATTTTATATATAAGAAGATATAGACACAATAAAATATGATAATAACGTACGTTTTTTTAAAAAAAAAATCAACGTTTTCCCTGTGAGGCACAAATGCAGCATACGATGTATATACTTTCACTGAACGCCTATTAAGAGAAGTTCTTGTGGACACATGCTTTTGTGATTATTTTTCAGTTTCAGGGGAATGGATCCAGTCTAAATATATGATGCTTATAGATGGCTCGGAAAACGAATCTATCTTAGAGGTGCAGTAACAGCGATGCCAAAGGATTCAAATATTCGACGGTTGTGCGTTAGCAGTGCTCGACATAGACGGTAACGGAATCGTACAGTTTTCTTACACAACAGTATCTTCTGGATATAACGGACACTCTAAATTGAAGGGTAAGCCAATACACGACATGCCTCTTGCTCAAGTGAGGGGTCGCTAAGACGCGAGGGGTTTATTCATCTGCAAGCAACAAATACATTTGACATAACGGGTCGCGCAGTCGCGGCAAGGCACTTAGCGTCAAGTTGAGGGGTCGCACAGACGCGAGGGATTTAGTCACCTAGAAGCGAATTTAGTATAACGGATCGCGCAAACGCGGCGGGTCAATCGAACGTGAATGGTTACGGCTCAGGTACGTCTAATCACTGACGCAACAAACAACAGACGTGTTGTGTCAAACACAAATGGATCGAACACGCACAAGGACAACGCACGCAACGGATACATCTTACGTAGTGGTTGGTAGACTTGTAAGAAAAGTGAGCAATTACGTAAATATTAATCGCATGTATAGGATCAAAGCTTTAAGTCCAACGCATACAAGGTTAAGGATGTTTGAGAATATTGAAATCTTTGTACCGACTGCAACAATGCAAAGCTGTAGTAAAAAGTGTAATAGTAAGTTCTGTATATTTATGCGTTGTCGGTAGAAACATGATCAAATTAAATAGTTGCGTTTCACCGATAGCGTGTTCTATTGACGCTCTTAATCTTTATTCAATACATTTATTCAGACGTCAAGATTTAATTTTAAAAAAGAAGCCACCGGCCACAAGCAGAGATTACTCAACCGCTGTGGGTAACTCTAATGTGACTGATCACTTGCACACATGGAGTAGGACAAAGGTAGCGAATTGCTTTAGCCAGGTTTGAATGAGTTAAGTTCTCACGACTGGTTTAGTCGTAACAAGTCGACCAACAGGTGCCCTGTGGTAATGAGATGTTGTCCAACATACTATAACTCACGTTGTCGGGACTTGACACACAATGAGGCTTGCGTCGCAGTAACGGTCCTAGTATAATATTATGACTAGTCACAAACACGGACAAATAATGTTTGTGATGAAACAAGTTTAGCAGGGCTAAGATACACAAGTTAGAAAATCTTTGTCTGGCTGTTGTCTATTGTCCATCTAAAATATTTTTTATTGTGTCTATTTATTCGACGTGATGATGTGTATTAGTATCGCTTTTATTGCATTAGGTAATTTGGTTTAATATATAGATCTTTGTTTGTTTTTAATTTATTCTCTTATCAAAACATATTATAAAACCAAGTCCCCCGCCGCGTCTTTCTGTCTGTTCGCGATTTACTCGAAAGGTACTGAACGTATTTTTTTTATTCGGGTTTCAACAATAGATAGACCAATTCTTGAGGAAGGCTTTAATGTATAGTAAGTTTATGTTTTGTACAAACCAACGATATCACAACGATATTAGTTCAATAGGTCGGCAAAAAATAAGCCGATCGGGAGCTTTCCTCGAAAACGCTGCCAAAACCTTTTGAGTTTTAACAAAACAATATATGGTGGGATTTCTCCTCTTCGATAGATCTCAAAAAAAAGTAAGCGGTGGTATATGTCTATCTTTAAAGAAAAACCCACAGTAACCGTTTTTGCGCTTACTTAAAACAGTAAAATGAAGGGTTACTTTTGAACATATTTTTAACAATACAGTATTAACCCTTAATCAAATAAATCTGTTAGATACGTTATGCGTGTAATTTAGATCAAAATTTCCTTTTATACTATCAGAAAAAAAATTACTTATGAGTTATCTAAAAGTTAAAATCTCCAGGCGCAAAATTAAATATCGTTGTACCGTAGCAAAGACATGCGCGCTTACTGCATTAATAATCGAAGCGAAGCGAGGGCGGGCAGCTAGTTACTGAATAATTTGACCACCTCGTTACTCTAGGGGCTAGCGTACACGCCTAAAAATCGCGAGATTCTAGGTTCGATTCCCGAACGGGGGCAGGCTTAAGCGAAATTAACTTTTAGATGCCTGCAGTTCCAGGTCTGGGAGTTTGTTGATATTTTTTCTGATATGTATATAAGTATTTCTGTGTATTAGAATCGTTGACTAATACCCGTGATACAGGCATACAATTTGCTCACTTTGTAGTTAGATCACAAAACTTGTCCAGGCATATTTATTATTATTCTCAATAAGTTGACGAAGATCTCGTTGCAATGTAAAATGTTGGACAATGATAAAATTTATGCCTTATCACTATAGACCATTTGACATTAAAAAAATATTAAAAGATTAGTGTTACAGACATGGAACCAAACATTATGCCAGACGGGAAGTGCTCCCTTTTAATGAATCTGAGTCCAGAAATCTACTCTGACACAAAAAAAAATGATAGTGTACACGTCTTAGCCACGCTAGTAACAGTTTTACCAGTAGAGTCTGTTTATATACTGGACACAAGCAGTTGAAATGTCTTGTCACTGTGGAGCCTTAATAAAGCTCCTTAGTGTGGTACCGGTTGGCTAAAGTGTAACATGTTAATTAACATCAAGTATTGAATAAGGTGTATTGGATGAAAGTCAAAGAGCTATTTTAAAAATCATTTCAAGTGTGGTTATCTTCAAATTGTCAGGGAGCGTTATGGAAAACTACTAGATAATAAGAGTAGTTAAAAAAAAACAATAGGAATAATTGTTTTGATGCAGGAGGTTTCCAGAATTTGTTCAAGTTCGTCTTCTAGCACTTATTCTGAATCTGAATCAGGTCATTTGTGAATTTTTGTTCAGAATTTTCATAATTAAAAAAAAATCATATCAAAGGGGAAAAAAAGTTGTGATGTCAACAACTATAGACACATGACTTGTGATTATTAAGTATTGAATATTGAAGGAAATATGCACTGGAAGACTTTAGCAAGATGCTCGATGACCTCGATAGAGTTTCGCAACAGGTGGGTCTTAGGATGAACTTGGACAAGACGACAGTCATGTTCAACGTTCATGTAACACCTATACCAGTTCACGTTGGGAACTCAATTCTTGAAGTTGTCGATCAGTATGTATACCTAGGTCAAACTATTCAGTTAGGTAGATCCAACTTTAAGAAAGAGATCGACCGCCGAATCCGACTCGGGTGGCCAGCGCTCGGGAAGTTAAAGGGTATCTTCTTGTCCACATTAGCGCAGAGTCTAAAGTCGAAAGTCTTCGACCAGTGTGTGTTACCGATGATGACATACGAAGCTGAGACTTGGCCGCTAAATGTGGCCTCTTAAGTAAGCTCAGAGTCACTCAGCGTGCTAGGGGGAGAGCTATACTCGGTGTTTCTCTGCGAGATATGATCCATAATTCGATGATCCGCAAGAGAACGATAGTAACCGACATAGTCCAGAAAGTCAGCAAGCTGAAGTGGCAATGGGCAGGCCACATCGCTCGCAGAACCGACAACCACTAGGGAAGAAAGGTTCTCGAGTGGCGGCCCGCACCGGAGGATGTAGTGTTGGACGACCTCCGACCCAGTGGGCGTCTTCCGGTTGTTGATGGTGATGATGATTATTGAAGGAAATACAGTTCTTTACAGTTATCCCACTATCATAACATCCACGGTTGTTATTATAGTATTCCAGTTTAGATAGATAAAGTTTATATACGTGGCAGCCTTAATTCCCCAAATGTCACAAAGTGCAGGTATAACGGCAAATAAAGGTAAATGAAACAAAGGGTTTGAACTGCACTAACCATACATTTGCTAAGTTTATTTCACATACCTACCAGCAGGTACCACTGACTGTTTCGCATTAAGTTTTAACAACAACAAAATATGTTGGTAAACATATAATATTAGTTGTGGCCACTTTTGTGACAACTGAGATTTATAAATTTGCCACCTGGTAGTTGTTGTGAAAACAGAAGGCGATGTCGACATTATTCAATACTGACCATGCATTTTACGTTATAATTGGTTGTAAGTTGCTGTTAAAAATCAGATGATTAGGTTTTCGAGAAAAATGTGTTTCAGTTTATTTTAAAAAGAATACTATTCTTGCATAGATAGCTGTGTGCTGAAATGTTGTTAAATGCAATATAGCATGTAAGTTCCTAAAATGGAAAACTTTTATTGGCTCTGTAAAATTGTATCGGCAATTTTGCACATCTTATGTATGCAGTATGTACAAAGTAAAGAAAGAAAAATTGTTAGAATATTTTCATGTTTGGTTAACATGTTTTATGTATTTTACGTTCTCTTGAGGGATCATTGTAGACGTAACATAATTTTTGTATTCAAAATGTAAAATTATTTGGAAATCGCTAAGATACTATTGAAATTTTGTTTTGTTTTTAGTAGTTGAATCCTCATCTATACTTTTATATTGAACCTCAATTTAGTTCTCATGGATTACATTATAATTAAATAAATATTTGTTGGATAAACTACAGTCACGAGTGTTCAAACGTAAAAGAAAATGAGATGACCAATGTTTATTTAGTGTGTGATGATATCAAGAAATATTCATTGTAAATGTAAAACATTATTACAACGTTAATTAACATCTACTTTAAATCTAAAAATAAGGTATCGAAGAACGATCTAAATACATAAATAATGCGAGGGGTTCATACATTGCATAGTTTCATTCATATATAAATGTAATATTTATAGACTGTAAAAATGAGCTCTTTAGTAAAGATGATTTATCAGAGTGCATAATGAAATTCCTCGCTATGTGCAAACGCACAATGTTATGTCTTTTGTCAAGGTGGTAGGTATGTTTTAAGAAACTGCTGTAAACTAGTAGTTCTATTTATGTCTACTAAATTCAAAATTGATGAGTTAAAGCATAAAGTTAACTTTTAAAGTACTTTTAACTTTAGTTGTTTAATTAAATCATACCTCATAAATACACAGTAAAACTGACTGTGATGTAGTCTGTTAGGTTGTATATATAATATGTAAAACCAATAACTCGATCTGTTGAATACACAAAAAGAAATTATATTTCAAAAAGAAATTATTATAAAAATGTACTTCTTTTATTGGTTACTTTATATTGTATTGTGAACAGGATTATGATGCAAAAATGTAATTAGTAAGTAAGTGTTACCTGTAACTGTTCTGCTTTCAGAAATATCTATTGTACATACTATTTGGTAGGGCTTTATTTCTACTTTAACGTTGCAGTTAGTAATATAATTTTGTTTTTGTTAAATCTTGGATAAAGTTAGATTCAGATTAATAAATCTCGTTATGTACTGAAAAGCGACTTTTTACAAATGATTTTGTAAAAAGGAACTGTTTAAATCTTGAGTTATCCTTTAAATCTAATGTATTATAATGAAAATCTGAATTCAAAAAAATGTTATAGTAGTTATCGGTGTACTGGAATATATTAGTTCATGTAATGTTTAAAATATGTATCAATTAAATTAGTCGAAATTGTTGCTAATGACATTAAATGTCAATTATTTAATTTAGTAAAAGTAGAAATTATTTTCCTGGGACAGGAAATATGTCAGGAAAGGCCGACTGTTAGAAACATGAATTCTCATAATGGCAACACCGCTGTCATTATGAGTTGATACCTATAAATATAAGTGATCCATATCGGAGGCGGCCATTACGTGTTGGATCGTGAACAAAGAACACTAATAGTCTACCGACATCGGGAAGCAAGAAGGGTCTTACAGATTGGGGCCTTAGGACTAAGGGCCTAACATTTGTGTAATGTGTAAGACAGTGTCTAATTAAGTGTGCTAAGGTAAGCCTAAAATGTTCAGTTGTGATAATGTGAGTTGAATATATGTTTTAGATCATAAATATGTTTCATTTTCTGAGTCTTTAATATATGTTATTTGAAATTTTTGTTATAAAAAGTACACTCAGTCAGTCTAAACTTAGGAACAACAAGCTGGTTCTTATTCCTGGTATTGGAACTATATTTTTCAAGATTTTTCAAGAATTAAATAAAAATCGTTTATTTGTGGAATCTAGATATGTCTAAGACACATATTTCCCAGCAGTTCTTTTGAAACTTGTTAAAGAAACTTAATAGAAATAGTTTTATGATAGAACAGAGAATAAGTGATTTTGTAATTTATTATTTAAACAAAATATATAAGGATTAAGTTCTGTACTATCTACCATAAACTACCATGGTTTTTAAGCCCTTTAGCATGACATGCGAAATAAGCTCATAAAAATACGGTGGTTCAGCTGTAAACAAGCTGAATTTATTTCTATCTTATTTATAAATAAATATATGGATGTGAAAACCTAAATTGCATACTCTTAAAACATTGAAAATTACCCATGAAGCACGTTTTTTTTCCCGGAAAATATAGATGTTTACACGCCTATTTGCAAAGCTGAGATTAATATTTTTTCTAAATAGAAAAAGTTATGCATACGCTTCTTTTGTATGTATCAGTGTGTATCTAATGTATTGCATTATAGGCAGAAACAACTTTTGTTATCCTTAGCGTTATTGTACTTATTTTTAGCAAACTCCGCAAAATGGAAGCGTAGACAATGGACACGAACAGGCGAAATTATTCTAAGTCCTGAGGTTGTCCCATAGAATCTGATCACGTCACGATGTCGTCGAAGTGTACACGAAAATTTATTATTTATAACCCAAAAACCGCTTGTTGGATGTCGATAACTTTTCCATTGGATCATCTACAGATCATCAACAAAGTTTAAAAAAAAATAAACAAATCGAGATGTGGTGATCAAATTGCAGTAGATTTTTTTTAATTGTTCTGTACTTAAGTTAATGTATAAAAGGCCAATCCGTTTATTTGAGCCCTAACCATGAGTTTACGGCTAGTCAAGTTTACTATACTCGCTACCGTCTCTGTAAATTATTTATATGAAAACTTTGAATAGCGCCTCTACCGGTAACTAAGAGAAACACATTTTTAGACCAAAAGTGTCATAGATTTCGACACGTAACTTATAGAACGTAATCTATACCAACTCATGGTACAGGCTCTGATCAACATTGTCAAACATAGATAACAAGAATAACATTATTGTGGCCTTATCTAAGCAGGAAGACGCTCGAATAGCGTTCATTTGTATGTAATGGGATTAAATAAATGTTATGATTTTGATTTAAATATTTGACTAATTCAATGAAAGAGTCAGGTATTTGTGTCTCTCCATACAAGGTAAGTACAAAAGTAAGTATCTTCTAGCCCGTATATTTAAAGCAGCAGTTAGAGGTGAAATTAAATGAGCATCATTAGCCGTAGAAGCCTGGAAATCGAACACGGGACCTCATTCCGTCAACGCCAACATCACTAGGTCATAGTAGGTTACAAATATAAGTAAACAAATGAAAATAGTAAGAAAAGATTTTAGAATTTCACCACATGATTTAAATCCTCAGTAGGTAGTTCAAATTGTTAGAGCTATTCGTCGACTTGAGAAGTGTGCAGGTTTAAATCCCATGTAAAGTGAATTTTTTTCTTTCTTTTAAATTTGTAGAAACAATGTGACTCATTCAAAGTTAAAATTGTGGAAATTTGAAGAATTTGATTCCGAAAGAAAAAACCGAAAACATGTCACCAGGGCCCTTTATTTTAAAACACTTACGGAAAAAAGAACTCTAAGTGGTAAGAAAGAAATTAGAATTTAGAATTAGTAGATAATCAAAATGTTAATTAATGCATTAATTGAATCCTCAGTAGCTCAAGTGGCTGAACATTGACAGCGAGAGGCAAAGATTACTTGTTCAAATACAGCCTGAGGCTTTTGATACATTTCAGAATATTGAAACTACTAACTCCACACTGAGTGAGGGGACTAAAGAGAGTTTGACAGCTTTTGCATCATGATTTTGTGATTACTAAAATAATTTTATTATTATATTATTAAAATAAAATAAATTATACATTAGTAAACGTAAACATAGTTTTAAACGAGAACTAATGTCTCCAATTACGTGTAATAAATATTTGATTATGATTCAAATTCCCCCGTGTTGGTCCGGGCTCCTTTGCAGAATAGACTATCTGCCTTCCTGTGCCAGACAGCTCGTAAAAGGCAAGCATAGGCTTGCCGTCACTAACACCGTGACATCTGACTAGGTGGTAGTGTTTCGCAGCGACTCACCCGGATTGGTACCACCGCCTTACTTATTCCTGCCGCCATAACGTCATGACGTGTTCCGGTTCGGAGGGTAAGGTAGCCGGTTAACTTACTTTTGCTTGAGGTCTAACATCCCGGCATCTGGTTGGCAACGCACCATTACCACCTTTGGTGTCTCTAGGCGGCGGGAATTTCTTACCATCAGGAAATACGTCTGCTTGTTTGCCTTCAAATGTTATAAAAAAATATTCCACAAACTTGAAGCCAGCTTTAATTATTTAAGACTTAGTATTGGGATTGCTTTCAGTAAATTGAAAGAAATGAAGTCTGGTAACGATGGTGATTTAGTCGCGCTTACTTCAACAATTTACTTACCACATGTCACATTATACGTGAGTATATAAATAATGTAAGAGTACTAATAGTATAAAAACAAGTAACTATAATTTTAACACAGTAAAACCGACGAAAGCAAGAAACCGACTTCGATCTCAATAAGTAAGTAATACGTGCATAAAAAAATAAGCGTTTCCTTTGATTGCTCTAGAATCAGATCCATACTTGGTGGCAATTAAAAGATATTCTTCAGAATCAGAATCAGAATAATCTTTATTCACATGAACCACACAAGTGGTATTTGTGCGCGTCGACATTTTTTTAAACTACCACCGGATCGGAATCGTGGCCTCACACTGAGAAGATCCGGTGAAAGAATCTCAGCTGGCTTATCTTTTTTCAATAATAATATTTACAATATAATCTAGCTTAAAATACAAATTACAATCTGATTTTAACTTAAATAAAAGGTACGACAAATTACATTAAATTTGTAATGTGGGAGATTGAAATCTCTATCCCCAAGCATGTTCATCTTCCAAATAATCTGAGACCGTATAGTAGTAGCCTTTTTGACATAATTTTGCTTTGATACATTTTTTAAACTTATTTATAGGTAGTTCTCTAATATCAATGGGCAGCTTATTGTAAAAACGTATACATTGACCGAGAAAGGATTTACTAATTTTATGAAGACGAGTTTTGTATACGGCTAGATTATTTTTATCCCCTCTATTTACATTGTGAACATGACATTTTTTAGTAAACATACACAGATTTTTTTTGACATACATTAAATTCTCATAAATGTATTGAGAACTGAAGGTTAAAATATTTATTTCTTTGAATTTTCACGCAGGGAATCCCTTACATTAAGATTATAAATAGCTCTAAAAGCTATTTTTTGTAATACAAACATAGTACTTATATCTGCAGAATTTCCCCAAAGAAGTATCCCATAAGACATTAAACTATGAAAATAGCTAAAATACACTATTCGGGCCGTTTCAACATCTGTTAATGTTCTTATTTTTTTACTGCAAATGCTGCTGAACTAAGCCTACTTGCCAGTTTTTCAATATGAGGGTCCCATTGTAATTTATTATCAATTGTGATGCCTAAAAAGACAGTGGAATCAACCAGATCCAGTTTAGAACCATTCAGTTGTACAACTTGCCTCCGGCATTCAATAATCAGTTCTAAGTATTGTTCATGAATTGGATGACTTGACGTAAGAAACGCATAGCTAAATGTCGTACTTTGGACAGCGTGTTTTCATTACTTAGCCAAGTTAGCTTCTTGAATACGGGTGTAAGTCCCATAATATGATAATAGGTGGAAATCCTATCGCCAATCGGGCACATATACAAACGAAATTTAAGATGATAGAAAATTGAAAATAAATATTTTCTATTTTTAGGCCAACCCGGGGATCGAACTCGGGACCTGAAGAAGTCAAGTCTGACGCCGGACCGCTAGACCACAAAGGCGATGCTGTACACTACCCTAATGCCTACTCGTGGTTGTGGTAATAAATGTAAAAATAAAACGAAAATTATTTATTGGCTAGTAGGTTTGTGTCATATGAGAATGTTACAAAAAATTAAGCATACCAACATTGTTTAGCAAAAGATTTGAAACTTAAATCGTCGCGTGCGCAACTAGACCGAAATATCGACAAATAAAATAAAAAGAGATCGTGAGTAGGTATCCCGTATAAATAATTAAAAATGTTAATAGTCTAGCAAATTATAATGTGCAAACAGATTAATATTTTACTAAATAATTATTTGTGTATATGACATAGGTTTATTTTACTATTTAAGCAAATTAGTTATTCGTGTTTTATTTAAGAAACCAAACGCCACACGAAACTCTTACAATTTTAAAATATATACTCTGTCACGATTCCACTTAATTTTGAAAACATTTTATGAAAAATCACAACAAAACGAAATAGCGTTTTAGAATAAATTAAACGTGTTCGTTGCATGGCCCTACGCCGACTACTGGTTTCATTCCAAGGTGAACTATTAAAATATTAAAATTCTCAAACAATATTAAAATATTGAGGCGGCCACGAAAAGGCGGAGCTCCGCGTCGCATACGCACGGTATGCCAAGCGAATTTCGCCTACAGGTGTATCAGCGCCAATTTGGCCGATAGTACATTGGAATCTACTAGCCTAACATTGGGCATTGAAAATCTAATACATTTCGTCTTATTACGATTTAAAAGAAGATTGTTAACTGTGAACCAATGTACAACTTTGGATATCGCATTGTTCACTTCGTCATACTTACCTAATTGCCTTTTCACTTTAAATATAAGTGAAGTGTCATCCGCGAACAAAACAATATCGTGGGAATCCTTTATGTAATAAGGTAAGTAATTTATATATAGAAGAAACAGAAATGGACCAAGAATAGAGCCATGCGGTAGGCCAATCATAACCGCAGAACCCGAAGAAGTTTTACCATTTATTTTAACCCTCTGAACTCTATTGTTCAAGTATGAGATCATGGCATCAAGAGCTTTGTTCTTAATTCCGTAATAGCGTAATTTCCTGATCAAAGTATCATGATGAACACAGTCGAAAGCCTTAGAGAGATCACAGAATACACCTAATGCATCATGCGATTTCTCCCAGGCTTCAAATACATTTTTTAATAATTCCACGCCTGCATCAACGGTTGAGCAACCTTTCGTAAATCCAAACTGCTTATTATGTAACAACTAGCTGTTACCCGCGACTTCGTCCGCGTGAACCAAGAAAAATCTTCTTTGAGTTCAGACCAGCAGCTCTACCAAAGTGAAAATGGTTAGACAAACACATAGAAACAAATACGGGTTGCACAGTTGTACAGCAACAGTTTAATATGATTGAGTGAGCGCGAGCGATTTTTTTCCATATTTCTTAGACATGAATTTGTTCATGTTAGAAGATACAATTAATTTGGTTGGAATGAAAGTGATTTAGTCAAGTGGAAAGCATAAAAATCTTTACAGGACAGCTTGTTGTTCGGCAGTGGGCGATTGGTAACAGGATTTATTTGTGGAATGTCCCCTCTTGTCCCTTCCAAAAAATGATTGGGTACTCGAGAGCGTCATAGAATCTATGAGTGTCTGAAATCCTAGTAAGCATGCCACCGTGCGCTTGTACAACAATGTCCCGAGACGCAGTTTCTTCGCTACTGACTATTACGGCAGCTATTTCATTAGTGGTCGGAGCATTGAAACGTTGCTCACGTTGACTACGTGGTTCAGGATCTTGGTGAATGACTATTTTAAAATCAAAAAAAATATTGACCATTTTGTCTCTAGCAGTTTTAAACTCATGTACCTAAATATTGTAGTCGAGAAGTACTCTTTGTAATTTTTGGACAATTTAGAAATATCTACACACACACACATCAAGACAGATGTCTAGACCTTGCACATACTCAGTTCTATCTATTTGCTCTTCTTCATCACCCATAAAATAAAAATTGCAAAAATTGTGGTTGCACACTGGCTTCTGAACGTAATGAACCGATTCTGTAGCAAACTTGTCCTCGTATCGTAAATTTTGGACAAAATCCTGGCATTTTGTCTGCTCCAAGAGAAGTCATATGAAAGCAAGTATTATATTTTCTTATATTTGTCAGAAAAAGATGAGATCCATCAGTTTCATTAGAGAAAAGCTTTTTCAAAGGTTTAACAGGCTCGTCCAAAGAAGGAACGGCCACTTTCCCGCCCGAACAACACCTTTTGCTTCCTCTTTCCACTTAAGAGCTCCGCAATATTTGCAATCTGTACTCATTGTTTCTATCTTTATATGTAAGGGAGTGTGAGTTTCATAATCAAGAGTCTCGTCATACTCTAATGCAGTTTAAATAAATACGCCCCATATGTTTCATGTAAATGTTTGACGTCGCTATGCTGCCCTCAGCAATAGTGCGACTGCAAGATTCAGCCATTTTAAATGTTTCTGTGGCTCTTTGAGACGCCATATAAGCCGCTTGCTATTGACGTCGATCTATAGACGCTTCTCGAGTCTCCGAAGTTCGCTAGGACAGCAGATACTCCACATGTCGTCGACGTCGATCTTGGGATTGCTCTGGAGTCTCAGAAGCCCGTTGAATTGCCATGAGCTCCACATTCCTTTCACGTCGAGCTTCGGACTGTTCCAGAGTTTTAACGGACCGCTGAGACGCCATATACTCCGCATGCCGTTCACGTCGGGCTTGGGACTGTTCTGGACTCTCTGCAGCTAATGTGCCGAACTACGCAACGCCTGCTGAAGCGTTCGCCGCTCGACTTGTTGAGACGTCTCATTACGTCTAGCTTTTTTCATATTTTATGCTTTATTAGAGCTTTGAGAAATATTAGACTTACGCTTTCGCGGAATATTTATAAGTGGATAGTACTAATTAAAACAAAATTTATAGTAATTAAAAAAAAAATAAACTTTAAATACACCTAATATAAACGACTGTAATAAAAATAAAACAAAAGTATTTTTTCAAACTAAATACAAAAACAACAAAATAATTAACCTACACCTAAACGTTCGTATAATATTGAAATGAAAAACAAAATAATCTATTCACTCTACACTTCAGCTCGAAACGAACAAAAACTTATCTTCACTATATACCTAGTATGAAACAAAGTCGCTTCATCTGTCCTTATGTACCCTTGTATGCTTAAATTTTTATAACTACGTAACGAATTTTAATTTTTAACAGATACAGTGATTGAAGAGGAAGGTTTACATGTATATTTCATAATCGTGCGAAGCCGGGACGGGCCGCTAGTAATAACCAAAAGTACAATTCTATGATTAAAAAAACACAAAATAATAAAATAGCTAACCTACACCTAAGCGTTATTAATATAATAATCTAGAGAACAAAACAAAATAATCTATTTGCTCGACACCTCAGCTCGAAACGAATACAATCTGCAATATGCAATACAATATCCGTAACAAACAGAAAAAAATACTGTAGAAGTGAGCAGGGCCGTCTTAGATTATGCTGGGGCCCTTGGGCACACAAAAATTTGGGGCCCTTTTGGAATATAAAGAAGTCAAACTTCACAATTTTTTACACTGTGTTTTTGGGTGATCAATTACAATATTTTATTACAGTATGTCATTAATAATATTGGTACGCTGCTTTTTATGATTACGATAGTAGTTTCTTTCGGGATTTCTGTTGAGCAACATCTTCTATTAAATCCTCAAACTCCATTTTCTGAAGAATGTCACTTTCGTTGCTCATAATTATTGACAAACTACGTAGTCGTTCTTAAACTGCGAAATTGAATACTCAAGAATTAGGGCAACGAAAGAAACGTAATGTACCGATCCAAAATATTTAAGGGTTAAAAGTGAGTGAAATAGTTGATCCTTCGGGGCCCTCTGAATATGGGGGCCCTGGGCACTGGCCCCTTGTGCCCTTATGACCCTACACATGATGGCAAGACGATAAATTTAGAGCTACTGAATCCAAATGGATATAGTTTGCTCAAGACAGGGAAACATGGTGTCATTTCGAGGAGTCTTTCACCTGCAACCCGGGGTTCTTGGAAAATAAATAATACAGACTTTTTGAATTTATATCAACAAAAATAAATGTCATGTAAATAGGTACTTATTTAGTGTTAAGTGGTGATTTTATATTGTTTTTATATAAAATCAAAGGCCTCCTTGATTTTTTTTGAATTTAATTTTTTGAAAAATTAAAAATGCAATTTTAAGTATTTTATTTTATTTTGACGAAACGCGATGTACAGCGAATTGACCTACCTTTTACCCAATTAACGTTGCTCCTCCCTACAGTCAAATAAATGGCTTGGTTTTTGTTCAAACTAAAACGTTTTTATAATAGATTGCTGTTTTTTTCATCGAATTAAAGTAACTTAGTTAATTCTTCGAATGATGTATTACTATTGATAATAAACAATTTAAAATAGAAAATTCCCCAAAATTTTCCATTGAAATATTTTTTTAATAACAACTTACTTAGATTTGAATTCTGTGAATGTGAATTAAAATTTCAGAAAGCTGTCGTCAGCAGCTTGTATATTAAGTAACAGTGAAGTTGCTTGACTACACCAGCTTTAATTTAAGAACAGCTGTATAGATTTTAATGAAAATTTAATTTATTTAATTAATTAAAAATTGATAATATTATGAATTTATAAATTGATAATAGGTATTTACCTACCTCGAAAGTAAAAACAGCTAAAAAGTCGAACATTCCGGTTTCAGCCATGATTGCCACGAGGATCATCATGCTAAAGAGCAACAGCAACGTCTCCATGTCGAGCCATGTGATCAGCTCCGGTAATGAAGGGCGTTCACCGATTATTGACAGAACTGCAAGAGAGGTGGTGGAAACAAGTAGGGCTGCCATAGTTCGGTTGATTATCTGAAAATTTTAATCTAAAATAAATCTATCTATATAAATTTCATGAAAATCAGTTAAGCAGTTTTTCAGTGAAGAAATAACAAACAAACACACAAACTTTCACATTTATAATATTAGTTGGATACAACATATTTATTAATAGAATATAAATGTAGATGATTAACAAATTGAAGTCGGTTTCTTAAGCTTTACTAAAACTAGTTGTCGCCCGTTGGGCGAAATTCGACCGTAATAATTCTTGTTGATAAGAACGCCATCTTTATTTCTCAAGATCAACTACTTTGTTTCCAATACTTTGTTATCATCAATATATTTGTTTGTATTTGTCAAATGCATGGTAGTGTGGGTAATGTTTTATTTATTGATTTAATATACTTGATAAACATTATTATTGATAAATATTAGCGTTCTGCACTTCTCCTACACATAAACTATTCTATTCTATTCTCATCTTCGCTTATTCAACTTTTTAATATTCATGCTCCTATTAAAGCTGTTAAACTTAAGCATGTTCCTGCACTATGGTTAACAGATGACCTAAAGTCGCTTATTCATAGGAAAAATAGGGCTAAAACTAAGTTGACAGAATGACACTGACGAAAATCGTGACAAATACGTAAGGCTACGAAATCGCTGCAATACCATGTGTAGAGATGCTCAAAGACGATACATTCATGCATCAGACGAAAACGGCGACACAGCAAAAACCTGGAAGTTTTTGAAATCACTAGGAGTTGGGAAACAAAACTTGAGTACAACCACATCTAATATACATATTAATGCACTGAATAAATATTACCGTGTACTCTTGACAGTAAACAGAAGTCAGTGACATTAAAATCTCTTTCGGATCTCCCAATACTTGATTTCCCTCCGTTTAAATTTCAAGAACTTACTGCAGGTGATGTTGAGAAGTTTATATTACCTATTCCTTCGAATGCTGTGGGTTGTAACGATATAAGCCGTAAGATGATTATCTCTATCCTTAAAACTGTTTCTCCTATCATATCCCATATCCTTAACCATTCCCTTGACACTGGCACTTTTCCTGATAAATGGAGAGAAGCCAAGATAATTCCGCTCCCTAAAAAAGTCCAATCCTCTAGCTCAAACCGATTTTCGTCCAATATCCATTCTTCCGTTTCTGTCAAAATTTTAAAAAAAGGTGTTCATAAGCAACTCTCTTATTATATGACGACCAATGGTTTGCTTAACTCCACACAGTCAGGTTTTCGTCCAGGTCATAGTACTTCTACTGTCCTCGTCAAGATTTCTGATGATATTCGTTCTGGTATGGATAACAGGCGGCTCACAGTACTAACCTTAATTGATTTTAGTAACGCTTTTAACACCGTTGATCACCAAATACTGCTAAGTCTCCTGAGATCTCATAACATATCTCCAACAGTACTTAACTGGTTTCAAAGTTATTTAGAGGGACAAAGACAACGAGTTAAGGCGGGGGATATTTGCTCGGATTGGTCAGCCTGCTCTGTTGGTGTGCCTCAAGGTGGTGTCTTATCTCCTCTTTTATTTGCAATTTTTGTTAATTACCAACCAATTATCTTCCTTCGCTCACATGTACGCAATCGATCTCCAACTATATACCCAATCGGCAATTGCTATCTCTAATTTAAATGATGATTTGTCCAAAATAGCGGATTGGAGTAAAAAATATTGTTTAGCCATAAATCCAAGTAAATCCCAAGCAATAATTATAGGTGGCGCTAAAATTATTCCGAAAATTGACTGGGCGAATACTCCACAAATTTTGATTGATGGTGTCCACGTTCCTTACACGAAAACGGTAAAAAATTTGGGTATCTACCTTGATGAAACACTATCGTGGAGCCATCAGTTAAAATAGCTTAGTAAAAGGATTTTCAGGGCGTGGAATTCAATAAAGAGATTGCGTAATTTTTTTCCAATTCCTACCAAGGTTGCGATTGCGGAATCTTTACTTCTGTCCATACTTGACTATGCAGATACTTGTTATACTGACTTAACCAATGAGCAATTTAACAAACTTGAGCGTCTTCAAAATCTTTGTGTTAGGTTTATATTTGGCCTTCGTAAATATGATCATATCTCTGAGTTCCGGTTGACTCAAGTGGCTGCCAATCCGCCTTCGTCGGAATCTACATATTATTTGTCTCCTGTACTCTATTTTATTTGATCCCCGTACGCCTGTGTACTTAAAATTCCAATTTTTGAGAAATGATTAAAAGGAACTAAGATCGACGGATAATCTCTCTTTGCGCGTGCCAACCCAAAACTATTATTATTACCACCTTTCTTTTACGTGCCAGGCTATTCGTCTTTGGAACTCATTGCCAATATAGATTAAAAAGGCTGAATCCATAAGGTCTTTTAAAAAATTAATAAAAAAATATTATTTAAATACGCAAAATATAACTTAGAGTAATGTCCTTAACATCGTGTTTTGCTTCTTTTTTTTCTCTCCCTTTATAGATTGTGCATTCCATATATTATGTAGGTAAGTATGTATATTATTATCATACTACACATATATGTATATATACATATAAATGTATTATTTATTTAATTTATTATTTGTATGTATATTTAATGTACTTTATTTAAAGTGTATATTTATGCGAAATAAAACATTTGTTTTTTTTTTAATAGATTAAAATAAGTTTCTTTTATGAAGCCCTACCTTAATTTTTAAATTACTTAAATTGTCTCCTTCACCCTAAGGTTGTCTGGCAGAGATGGCTCTGAAGCGATAAGACCGCCTTTGTGCACCTAATTTAAATATTATTATAAGTGAAAAAGTGTGTATTTTTTGTAAATTTTGGTGCATAATAAAGTGTATTCATTCGTTTATTCATTCATTGACTATAAGTGTGCTAAATTTCATGCTCCTCCGTCAGCGTAATTTTCGTAAAAAGGGGTCCAAAGTTTTGGCATCACGTATTAATATATAGATTAACTAGTTGTCCCGGCGAACTTCGTTCCACCTGTTCATTTTGTATCGGAAAAGTAAAATGTTGTTTTTCTTAGTTTTCTTACAAGTTTTTTCCTTTTTTTTATCTTTTAAACCTTCCCTGGACTTGAACAAATAATTCAAAAAAAAAAAAATTAGCGTAATCGGTTCAGCCGTTCTCGAGTTTTAGCGAGACTAACGAACAGCAATTGATTTTTATATATATATATATATATAGATGTAATAAATAACTACTGGATGTCTTTATTAAACTATGGATCTTAAAATGTTGGTCTCTAAATGATCTCTCTTGATGTTTCGCCTATAAATACTAAGAATATTGCACTTGTTAGAAAGGTCCAAGAAAATTTCTAATTAGCAGCTGTAATTGGTATGTCAATTACTCTCACGTATCAGTACACTATCAAACCGGAAATGGAGTGATGAATCGAATAGGTGCCCTATTTAATGGAGATAAGATGTCATTTTCAAAGGCCAATAACTTTCTCTTATCTTGTCGTATGACATTATAATTGGTTAAACATTATTAATGTATTACAAGGTTATGAATATATAAATGTGTTCGGATTTTCTGAGAATTTTCTGGATTTCGGTATCCCCGTGTTGGTTCATGTGTATCTCCCTCTCTGCTAGGCAACTCGTAAGAGGCGAGCATAAGTCAAATAAGACATTACCAACGAAATCACTGCTGGTAGAGAGTATTTAACATCGGATGGGGATCCCAGAAATTCAGTTTTTTTGAAAAGAGCTAATTATCCAGCTATACTACTCTTGTCAAAAATCGAGCAAAAAGCGTTCGAGCTCTTTTGCGGAATAGATCATCTGCGTTCCTGCCAGGTAGCTCGTAAAAGGCGAGCATAGGCTAAGCGTCACTAACACCGTGACACCCTACAATGTGGCAGAGTTTAGCAGCGACTCGCCCGGTTTTGTACCACCGCCCTTCTTATTCCCTCTGTCGTAACATCCAATGCTTGCTGTTGACGTGTTCCGGTTTGGAGGGTAAGGTAGCCGGTAAACTTACTTTTGCTCGAGGCCTCACATCCCGGCCTCAGGTTGGCAATGCACCATTACCACTTTTGGTCTCTTTAGGCGGCGTGAATTTCTTACCATCAGGAAATCTGACTGCTCATTTGCCTTCCATTATCATAAAAAGAAATTATATAAAATTTTGATGTACACATATATTCATACACATCTTCACGCTAAGTCCCTTGTACTGAGAGCATCGAGTGCAAAATGACACGATCCTTGCAGACTTGCCTGGCTACCTCAACTTTTATTACCCTTTTCATACAAACACGCCGGTTTCGAAAACTCTTGAGACCACTGTCGGACAAAATCCGATCGATTTAAAAGCCTTTAGATCGATATCGATTGCCGAAGCTTAGCAAGCTTCCTCCACATTCATTACTATTTTCAAACCTCGGATAAAACTAGTTAAAATCTCGGAAATTTCTGTCACTTGGTTCTGATTTTAACTATTTAAAAGCGAAGAGTTTAAAGTTTGAACTTTTTGTCAAATCTTTCAAAATCAGTTAAATGGGAGATATCTCTAAATTTAAGTGAAGTCGCGGGCGCAAGCTACAATATATTTTTAGACTAGCCGACCTGGTGGATTTTGTACCGGTTGACATTGACATTGTGTGGGAAAAAATAATGATATTTTATTTTTTCAATTTTTATTTTTGCTCTTTTTCTCGTCATGTGTATGTTTTCCTGACGATGATTAGCACAACAAGAAAAAATAAATATCAAAAAACATCATTTCAAGCGTGATACGATAATCAAGGGAAATAAAAGCCTTGAGGCTTGAAAGGATGTGCTGGCTATTCCGTCGGTTCTAAGTGCCTCCTAGAGCAGTATATTATAAGAAAAGAGCCTTCTGATACATCCGACTATACCACGTCCCAAAAGGCCAGTATTTTTTTAACATTAATTTACTACCAGTCGGCATTATCAACAAGCAACACCAACCAAACAATGATGAAATGATGAAAATAACTGGTAAGTACGTTTTTTTTATGATATTGGAAGGCAAACAAGCAGACGGATTTCCTGATGGTAAGAAATTCACGCCGCCTAGAGACACCAAAGGTGGTAATGGTGTGTTGCCAACCTGAGGCCGGGATGTTAGGCCTGGAGCAAAAGTAAAGTTTACCAGCTACCTTACTCTCCGAACCGGAACACGTCATGACTTTATGTTCGGTATTCGAGTCGCTGCGAAACTCTATCACCTAGTCAGATGTCACGGTGTTAGTGACGGTCAGCCTATGCTCGCCTTTTACGAGCTACCTGGCAGGAAGGCAGATGGTCTATTCTGCAAAGGAGCCCGGACCAACACGGGGAAAATAAATAACACATTTTAACCGATTTATAGCTCCATCAATAGTCCAGTAGATTTTAATGGTTCCTTGAAAAAAATACAGGTCATAATTCCAGAGGTCTTGTAGATTTTGCAGAAGCAGTTTCTTTGTATCTTAAAAAGCTATTGTCCTGACAGAAAGGCAGATGGTATATTCTGCAAAGGAGCCCAGACCAACTAAACTATAACTATGCACGGTGCTTTACTAAAAAAAAGTGTGTGTTAGAACTTAGGATTTACTGCTACTGTTAAATATTCTTACCTCAAATATGATTAAGATGTACAATCCGCAAAGCAGCAAGCAAGCGTAAATGAGGCCTGTGTTCACTTCTACAGGATCTAAGGAGTAGCTCATTGTGAGGGGCACAGTCTGGTTAGCAGTGGTCATGATCCTGAGGGTCGTCGTTTGGTTGAAGGGAATGTTGAGTATAAGATTTCTTAGTTCACCGGTGTTGAAGTCTAGGTCTTCCGTGCGTAGTAGGATGAATTTGTTTGTTGTCTGAAATAAATGGGGTATAAATAACTGCTGCTGAACTCCATATAAGGACATTGCGTTTAAATTTTCAATTACACCCCTGCCACCTTGATACATGGTGATCATTTCGTAGACATTTTCTGACATCATTGAGGAATCTAATAACGGCTACAGTGTTTCCGAAATATTATAATTTGGGGACGTTAGAGAAACCAGTTTATTCATTTTAAAAAGGACGGCAATACGACTGTGGTCTTTCAGATGTTCGTGGGCGGTGGAGATCAGTTTGCATCAGGTAAACCGCCATCTCGTGGTGACAAACGAGCAAGCGGTTCACCTTATTTTTTTATAAAAAACAACCAAAAATAGAAGGTAACCTTCCGAAAACACAAGGTAATCTATTTATAATAACATTATATGTAATCGTATATTATATCGTCGTATAATCTCGTATCTACGAAACTTAATTATAGAGTAATGAAAAAGGAAGAAATTAAAATTTCCGCATATAAATCTCATCAGGCAGTGCATCCTCAACGACAAACAATTACCAAGACAAGACGGGATTTTTGTTCACAAAATTGTAATCGTCAACCAGGATGTATATTTTCATTTGAAATTCCTAACTGAACTCAGTTGCTACAAAAAAGTTCCAAAATTTAGTGGCTGCAAATTTAAAAAGACCTTTGTTATTATTTAAGTTGAAGATTTTGGGTCAAACTTACAAGAGATTTACTGCGATCTAAATCAAAAGATTTCTTTTCTATTCATCACGCCTTCGTTGTCACAATCGCTTTTCAGTCTCTAGGAACTATAAAATTCTCCAGGGACTTACCAACTTAAAGGCCTATTATATTATGCGACATTATGCACAATCTAACTAGACTCGACTGAATATCGCATAGTGTAATAGGAGTAAGCAAGGTAGCCTGTCTTAGTGAATTTAATTAAATGGCCAGACCATTGGTGATGATCCTAGCGCTAGCGCGACTGTTCGACTCGCGCGGCAGAAGTGAAGATGACATGGCTGCGGCGGCGTGCACAATGGCGTGCTCAAACGCGATTTAATATATGGAGTAATTAATTTCAACAAAATATATTCAAATCAGCAACACTTGTAATGTAATTCCTTGAGTGATATGATTTCAAAATTGTCAATAGTTCTATATTTTTTTAAGTAGAAAGCTCTTTTGTCCAGTTTTTTTTTATTATCAATATTAAAAGACGCAGTAGATGCTACTGGAATTTTCTGATGCAACGATTGTCAACGGCTACTTACATCTTGCAAAAGAATTAGCAAGAGATATTAAACTGAGTGTAAAGAAGATGACGCCAAAGATCTTACCGCCTTATTATCGCATAATGTGTTAGGGCTTTTTTAAATCTGTGTATTCAAAAATTTACATATTGTTTCAGCTAAGATTAATAGAGCACAAACTTTTCCTTTCTCTGCTTCAAAGCAAAATCTACAATTAAATTTCTCTCCTAGACTCATGCCACTTATATGATTGTTAAATCAGCAGTGATCGGTTAACGTTCAGACCAAAAACCTTAGCTCTGTTGTTGAGTTACTTACAATCTGAATAATTTAACTTACCGTATTTATATTCTCTCGTTGTAGCAGCGAGACATTGTTGAAACCCTCAAGCCATGCAAACATCTTGTTTGCTTGTTCTACTTCTGATGAATTCATTTTTGCCTCACTTTGTTCTGATATAAAAGGTCCGGAAAATTTTAGTAATACTCGTAAATTGTTATTGGAGACATCCAGCTGATAGCCTAAAAAATATTTAGAGAAAAGAGAAGTAAAGTAAAAAAACAAACGTCACTTAAAAGGCACTAGGCTCTATCACAGTATTAAGAATTCTACCTACCAGTAGTCCAACTCCTTTGTTCTTGAATTCATGCCGACATTTTATATACCTACTCACGGCGAGTCAGTCAAGGGTCAGGGTTGTCAAATAATAACATTTTAAACATTTCATCTAAAAGTTTTATTTTAAAATGGCAAACAAAAAAATGTGAAGTTAATAATGAAACCGATGATGGTCTTGCTGAAGTTTCGTCCACAAAATTTTCATCCACAACGGACGAAACGACAACTTTTAATTTATTATTTTTTTCACTTCGTTCGTTCAGTATCAAATTATTGAAGTTGTTTAGTACAGTCATATGAAAAAGTTGTAAGTTGTAATATAATAACAAAAAAAAACATAATATATATGTGACAACAGCTACATTGATTTGGCATTACCTACTTACTATTTTTAATCACAGATATAATCAATTCAAACTAAAATCATTCATAATGTATATGTAATGTATATAATTCGCAGTATGTGCTATATTTATGAATCCATTATAAAGCTTTTTTGCTTCGTACCGCACATAGGAGTCAAATAGTTTTCACCATGCTATCCATAAAATATTTGGATTTGTTTTATCCACTTTAACTTAATACTAATTACTATTATGTGCTAAACTTCGTAAAACGTGTAAAAAATTTTTTAATTAAATCTTGAGTAATTGGTGATTTTGATGTATCAATTCATATATAAAAGTTTAAAACATATACCTAAATGGATCGCTTTATTTTGTTAAAGCTTTGTATCTGACTGTATAAAAATTTTTTTTAATGGTGCACGAATCAACAGTGGAAAAATAATAAATTAAAAAGGTGTCGTTTCATCCATTGTGGATGAAAATTTTGTGAACGAAACGTCAGCAAGCCGGATGGCTTATTTACGAATAAAAACGGAACACATCCTGTAAACCATTATAAATTTACAAGACAGCAAGTATTACATTATAATAAAATACACTATAACATATTTTTTAACAAATAACGAGTGCAAACCCTTCTAGATAGAGAGCGCAAACTGTATGGAGTTTGCGCTCACCGACCCTGCCGCTCGCTTCCCCGCGTTGCTCTGTGCAAGTACATGAGTCGGCCGACTGTTAGTATTAAGACTGTGGCTCTATGCTGCAGCTTCGCCTGCATATGAAGAATTTTGATTCTGACGTAGAATCTCGTTAAGATAGAATAGAATTTTAAGGATAAGAAGTATTTCTTTTTAATGATAGAACTATTACATTACGGATTAGACTATTTACCCTACGGTAACCCCATCTTTGTCTTGTGGTCTTCTGAGCAAAATAGACCATCTGCCTTTCTGCCTGCCAGGAAGTAAGAGGTGGGCGTAAGTTAAATGGGTCGTTACCAACACTACTAATGCTGGTAGGATGCCGGCAGTAACTTGCCAGGGTAGGGGTCCACAGCCTTATCTATTCCTGCCACCATAATGTTTCGGTATGAAGGGAGTGGAGACTTGCACAATAGGCCTAACACGCTGGCCACAGGCCAAAAACGTACTTATAACTTCTATGGTCCATCTAGACAAGCGGCAGTGTGTCAAGCCAAGTTCAAGCAAAGGAACTGGCTAGCCAGCGCCTAGAGTAATATTACACGAACCACTTGATGCCAGTTTTGACTCTTCTATTACTCAAAACTTCTCTAACGAAAACACATAAAAGTACGAGTGTTTAATTATATCCAAAAGGACACCTAGAAGCCCAAATTTCATGAAGCTAAATAGATTAAAAGTCGTAAATTTTCGCACTGACTGACTTACTTACTTCAGTAGCTGAACGGAACCTAGTCTAGACTTAGAAAGATGAAATTTGGAATCCAGCTCAGTGATTGTGTGTAAGCAAAAATAAAAAAAGTTAAAAAATGGGGGGATCCCCATACATTTTTTTTAATTGTAGCATTGCAACCGCTACAAGCACATATTTGAAACTATCCTCATAAATGTTTGATATCCCACCAAAAACATAAATTTAAAAAAGGAGAGCCAAGTTCAAAACAAATTTCATTGTAAATTTCCAATTTTAAAGCAAGGTTTCCAAGCGTCTGGTTTTTGTCCGGAGTATTGGATTTTAAAAGGAATTGTTAGGTTCAGGTTGCTAACTTCTGACCTAAACGTATTTTATTTGTTGTGACGAAGAATGATAAGAATGTGTTTTTCTCCGGCTATGGCGCCTGCGCAAGTTGGCAGCCCTGAGACTTACAATGACACCTATGATAAAGTTCCCCTTTGCAACAGGTACGCAATCCAACCAAAACCTAAGTTGGCAACCTTACAAACAATTTCACGGTCTAGACTCTAGACGAAGCTGTATGTTATAATCGGTCGGTGACTCGCTTGTGTAGGGTAACCAATTTTCCTGATTTAATAGGATAGAGTCGGATTTTTAAAAAAAATATCTTCACGCCCATATCCCCGAAGAGCTAGGCTAAGTCCCACAGTGTAATAGATGTATCGCCAACCAGGCATATATACAATCCCGAGCAACGTTTTCTTTATTTAGAAAATTGGAAAAACCCAATTTTCTTTTCGTCGCCCGACCCGGGATTCGAACCCGGGACCTCATGCAGTCAAATAAAAAAACTGAACCGCTAGACCACAGAGACGATCGGATTTTTAACTTTCTAATAAAATTCACAATATGACCACCCTATACTTTAACAGTGAGACATTATTGCTGAGTTACTAATATCTTGAGTTACTAAAATCTTTAAACAAGCATCTTCGCATAATTTTAAAGTTTTCTAGCTTGTTCATAGTAGAACACCTAGAGCCCTAAACCATGCGATATTAAACTATCACCACTGCATTTTTCTTTTCATCGTAGATATAGTATGTATTTCTCGTATTTATTGTTTTTTTATTATTTTACATTGCAGAATAGACAGTTCATTAGGAAGATAAGAGTAGGTGGTTTACGTCCGCGCAAGTCGTCACAGAGTTAGGCAATGTAATAATATTGACCGCCTCGTTAGTCGCTCGGCTAGCGTACACGCCTAACTACCCCGACCAACTGCGAGGCTCGGGTTGGATTCCCTTAGGGGGCAGCTATTTATGTGATGAACATTTAGATGTCTGCATTTCCGGGTCTGGGTGTTTATTACGTTTATTCTGGTATCTATTTAAGTATTTCCATGTATTAGAATCGTTGACTAACACCCATAATACAAAAATATAATTTGTTTACTTTGGGGTTATATTCAGTTCGTGTAAATTGTCCATGGATATTTATTTATTTATTTATTAATAAGTTGTCTTAATTTTAGAACATTCTTAAAAAGAAAAAAAGTCCTGTTTTTTTCCCTTACGAAATGGTAAACCTACTCCTCATTGCAATTGTTGTTTATTTACGTATGAAGCATTACAAAGTTTCAAAGCCAAATGTGAAAAGCCATAAACAAAATTCTTTATCATTTATTGTTTTCATGTTAAGAAACAGCGTACAATCAGATGGCTTTACATTCGTCTTCTATAGACGTTACTTGTGTATTGCCATCTTACGCTTAAATCGTAGGCCACACCGCACAGAACATGACAATGGCGAGCACCAACGCTTTGGCACTAGAAATGGTTACGGCAAAACATATCCCCGTTTCTCTAGAGAGCCAGGCAGAAAAAAACTAGGTTACAGAATCAAATCTGCCTTTTTAAGTAATTGAAAAGGTTAACACCACAAGGACGTGTTGGTTGTAAAAGATGTATATAGACACCAAAGATGCTAATGAGCATTGTGCTTTGGTACGTTTACCATCTGCCCAACCTTCTAAACCCCAAAACAACTTGACTCATAGACAAAGCCATTACAGTGGATTTGCCCCGGACCCCAGTGATTGGTATTGGTAATCTTATATATAAAATTCTCGTATCACAATGTTCGTTTCCGTACTCCTCCGTAACGGCTTGACCGATTCTCATGAAATTTTGTGAGCATATTAAATAGGTCTGAGAATCGGTCAACATCTATTTTTCATACCCCTAAGTGATATGGGTGACTCACACCAATTTTTTTTTACTAAAATCAATTCAGAAAAATATAGCAGAACAACGTCTGCCGGGTCAGCTAGTTACCTATATATTAACCTGTGCTCGCCTCTTACAAGCTGCTAACAAAGAGCCTGCCTTATCTACTTATTGGACTCAGACCACACGAGAAAAACGGGGAAGGGGGAGGGGAGCTGGCTTCAGCCCATAATGAGGTTATCTGAGAATCTACACATATAATAAATCTGTAGAAGGGTCAATTCTGTACATTGTGAAAATATTGAAAAAATAAATAGCAGGGCGTGTTACTGGATCGATACCAAACCCAAATATGTAATTGTAGAGACCGTCTCTAGTCTTTCAGGAATCTGGTATTGGGACACTAAAACACTGGCTCACCACTACACACAGCACAAGCGCAGGCGCACGTCAAATCCCGACCACGTCCGTTACAAGACTGACCGACTGACAGCTACCCCCTCTACTGGTGTACATGAGGCAATGCATATAATATCTATGTAATAGATACAAACACTACAGTAATTAAATTTTTTTGTCTGTCTGTCTGTATGTTCAGGCATCACGTGAAAACTGACGGTTTGATTTCGATGAAACATGGTATAATTATACCTTATTACCCTGGGCATAAAATGGGATACATTAAATCCTGAAAAAAGTTGTGAATAAGTATCTTAAATCTGTTCAAACTCACTTTTGATTTCTCCAGGGTTCAAGGAAGTGTTCATTACAAGTTCTTCTTTTTCGTTATACATCATGAAGACAAGGGTAAAAAACGTCCAGGCAACAAGCAAAATGGCTAACTTCAGGTAATGCCGTACTTGAGACATCTGGAATATAAACTTTGATAAATAAGTAGATGTCTATGTGCATACATAACATATGACCGCATTCGTAACAGTGAGATCCGGAAAGAGTGGGATTGGATGAAAGTGTTGGTGTGAAAATGAGGAAGCGTATGCTCCGCAGTGTTGTCAGCGTTGAAATTTCGATTGCCGTGTTTGTTAGGAAAAAAATCCGTGTTTCTAAGGGAAAATAATATTCGATTTCCGTAGCAAAGAATTTTATTGAGTAAATGTTTTTTTTAATCAATAGTTATCTATAATTATTAACCAAAACAAATTGTCTTAATCATATATTTTTTTTATGCTTTCAACGTAATCATTTTCATTTTATGACAATTCGTACTTTTTTTAATCTCTTGATTTGAGTAACATATCCTCAGTTGGCACAAATTTCCTACAATCACTCCTTCCATGATTGACGCACTTCTTCGTTAACAATAGCCCGTTTATAGTAGATGTGATTAATTTATTTCTTTTCTGTTTTAATATTATTCACATAACTGAACAGTCGTGCTAAACGACGACGAAGAAACACGAACGTTGTACTAAAAGAAACAAGCGAGCGCCAATCATAACAAAGCTAAGTATTTATGTATCGTTGTTACTTATGTTGTTATTTATGAAACACGAGATGGAGTTTTTGGCTTGGGCCGGTAGGACATTCCGAATTTCCGTAGATTATGCTACGGAAATGGTTTCGATGTCGTAGACAGTAGAATTTTAGTAATTCAAGCAAAATTTCCGTAGAACACGGCAATTTCCGTAGCAATGGTGACCCTAGTTTGGACATGTATAGAGATTGACAAAGCAGATATACAATGCGAATGTGGATATACAAACACATCCGGGAGTTTTGGCGCTATCGAGAGAAAAGATGGTCGAAGTTTTTATAATTATTGAATTTCGTGTTGATATTGAGTGAAATTAGTCAATTTTGGTGGCGTTTTGTACCATTTTGTTCAGTGAAAGTGCACATATTATGAAATAATCATGAAGAAATTAGCATATCGCATATTTCCTCGTTGCCGCCAAATCTCATTACATGAGCTTGAGTAATGAGGCCACCGCTTTACCCAAGAGCCTTACATGGTTTGCTGACGACTGATGACTTATTATAATTAATTAAATTTGATATAAAATTTGATGCAAATTTCTACTTGACTAATGGCAAAATACTAACGTGAAGGCCAAAACCCAAAAAAACAAACAAACAAACAAACACATCGGTTGAGGAACCCTGATACCATCCTAAAACGGTGCAAATTCTTCCTATCGGTATGATCGCAGTATATCAGCCTAGTTCATACCGCGTACTTACACTTGCACTGTATGTCTGTATTGTCAATCTTTTATATGTCATACTTTCGATATTATGATCGAATTAATGGAGGATGCAATTTATCTTTTTTACACACACTTTATATTAATACCACTCTTTCTTGGATCTCACTGTTGCTAATTCAACTGCATTAATCCTACGTTCATCCTTTTTCTGATATACGCAATTCTCAATATAACTTTAATAATTTACATGTTAAAAATAGTAGAAGGGTAACTAATTTTGACACTTTTTTGTCGGAATGTTTGTTTGTTTGTTATCGCAGTATAAAAAAATAAATGTAAATATTACTACAACTTAAAATCCAAACTTAATTTCATCAAATACGGACAAATGGAAAGAAATATCTTTGATAGAAGAAAATTTGTAACAAAATAAATGCTATCGAGGCAAAGCCAACTTCTTCCATTAATTGTAATAAATTACTTAGGGTCGCACTCAGATAAGACACTTGAAATTAAATCTCTCCTTATCTTTCAATTTTGTATTAAAAATGTCAACTTAATGACTGATTAAAAGACAAGACGGCCGTTATTTAATATATAATATATCGTTATTTAAGGCGCCGGTGATGGCAGATCGAATTCCAATTTTGAGTAATAATGTAAGGAAGAATATTATATACATTACATATAAGTAAGTAAATAAGTAAGTATCTTCATGCCCATATCTCGGAAGAGGTAGGCAGAGTCACAACCAGGGCAACCACGACTAGCCGGAGACACGAACATGCGTGTTCAAGAAGCTTACTTGGCTAAGTAATGAAAAAACGCTGTGAAGTACGACATTTAGCTGTGCGTTTCTTACGTCAAGCCATCCAATTCATGAACAATACTTAGAACTGATTATTGAACTAAATACGCAAGGAATGCATAGCTTAATGTCATATTCCACACAGCGTTTTTTCATTACTTAGCCAAGTAAGCTTCTTGATTCCGATCCGGTGGTAGTTTAAATGTCGACGCGCACAAATATCACTTGTATGGTTCGTTCTTATATGGTTCTAAGTGAATAAAAATTATTCTGATTCTGAACACGCGTGTTAGTCCTACAATGTGATAAGTGGTAAGCCTATCACCAACCTGGCGCATATCGAATCCCGAACAACACTTTTTTAATTGAAAATTGGAAAAACCACATTTTCTTATTGTTGCCCGATCCGGGGATCGAACCCGGGACATCATGCAGTGAAGTCCAACACCTGGACCGCTAGACCACTGAGGCGATAATACATAATTATTTAAAAAAAGACGCTCTCACCTTACTTCGTCTTTTGGTTTCTTCATTTTCAGTACTGTGAAAAAAAAACACATTTTTTCAAAAACTTAGATAACAA
>NJDD01007662.1:51107-82166 GCA_002245505.1 Calephelis nemesis | reverse complement strand
ATATAAATAAAATAATCCAGTAATATATAACTACATAGCATATTATATAAATTAAGAATAGAATAATTATAGATACAATGCATAAACATAAATAATATAAATAAAGTATACAGCAAACAAAACAAGATTTCTGACCATACATATTTATATATCAATATAAACATATATATAATATAATAAGGTCTGATGAAACAAGCATGCAATAGTACAGCACTAAATGCAATTTTCAAATAGATATTCATACGTTTTCTTTTTGAATAGAATCTTATTACTCACCTGCCTAATCGATACAGGAAGCTTATTCCATAATCTGGACGAATTTACAAGAAAATGTATTAGATATAGAGTTCGAACGATGTAAAGGGATGAAGTGAGTCTGAGATGACGATGAACGCAGACTTAATTTGTGGGTTGCAGATAAAAAGTGAAATTTGGATTTAAGGTATGTTGGATACTTAGGATCAAAGAGGATAGAATACAAAAAGCATAAAATCCTAAGCTTGCTTCGCTGGGAAATAGAGAGCCATTGAAGCTTATTACGATAGTCAGTAATGTGATCAAATTTACGGAAGCAAAAGATGAAACGAATGGCTTGATTTAATAACCTATCTAATTTTTTAATGTGATAAGTTGGGGCATCAGGGTAACAGATATCGCCATAGTCTAATATTGGCAAAATAAGCGTCTGTACCAGGCAAACTTTACTTTTAAACGGTAGAAAATTACGATGTCTATTAAGCGATCTTAAAGTACCAGTGATTCGACGACACACATTACTAACCTGACTGTGCCAATTGAGATGACTATCAATATAAATCCCCAAACTTTTTACTGTTGAGAAATATGGAATTACAGTATTATCGAAAACAATGGGGGGAATTAAATCCTTATTAATTTTGTCAATCTGACGAATACTTCCAATTAAAAAAGATTGACACTTCACTGGGTTCAGTTTTATACCAAACCTAGCAGACCAATCCCTTATACATTCTAGATTAGAATTTATAACAGCAACAGCTGAATCAATGGAATTTACATCAGTATGACAGCAAATAATCGGCATAAAGATGAAAAGGACAATTTAAGGAAGGTGTAATAAAATTAATAAAAAGCAAGAAAAGTAGCGGAGAAAGAATACCACCTTGCGGGACACCAGAACTTAGCTGACGCCAATCAGATAATTTTTGACCGATGCAAATAGCCTGACGACGATCACGAAGGTAAGTAGAGAACCATTCCAATGATAAAGAAGAAAACTTCAAATGTTTGAGAAGTGCTAATAATATATCATGATCCACCATATTAAAAGCATTAGAAAAATCAAGAAGCACAAGAATAGTAACCAACTTACTATCCATTGCCTCCCTAATGTCCTCCGTCACCTTTAACAATGCGGTAGAAGTATTGTGGCCCTGTCGGAAGCCAGACTGGAAAGGACTAAGTAAATTATTATTATAAATATATCAAGAGACTTGTTTATGGCACACAGCTTCCAATATTTTAGAGAGGTATGGTAAAATGGAAATTGGCCTAAAATGGGAGGGTAGTTGTGGATTAGAGACTTTAGGAAGAGGGTTCACAAAAGCATGACGCCATACTGACGGAAATACTCCTGTAGAAAGAGAAGCAATAATTATATGGGTAATACCATCGACAAGGTAGGTAATTCAAGATAGGGATAATCATCTGCCTACCCAGGCCATCACTTCCTACAGCTTTGGATTTAATTGACAAAACAATTTTAAAAACTTCTTCTACCGTTACCGTTGAAAACGAGATGGAGAGTGTGTTCAATATTTATTTTTTTACAACAAATTCCAAAAGGTTTCATAAAGTTTCATTAAGAGACCCTGGATTTCAAGTTATAAATCTAACGACCCTCTTAAAAGTAACATTTTTTTAAAAAGTTATAATCAAGAACATTGTGACCGACTCGTTTGTTGAGTGGCTAGTGTACACGCCTAACTACACCGATCAACCGGAAGGCTCGGGTTCGATTCCCGACGAGAGCAAACATCTGTGTGATAAACATTCAAATATCTACACTTCCGGGTCTGGGTGTTTATTCAATTTATTCTGGTATTTACTTAAGTATTTCTATATTAGTACTAGTATCGTTGACAAACACAATTTGTGTAACTTGTTCAGGGATTATAAAAAAAATAATGATATAGAGGCGACATGAAAAATATATTTCTTATTGAAATATGTCTAGTAACAAAAACTATATAATACATTTACTGAACTCTGCTAGTAGTTTAAA
Source organism: Calephelis nemesis (assembly GCA_002245505.1). NCBI lineage: Eukaryota > Metazoa > Arthropoda > Insecta > Lepidoptera > Riodinidae > Calephelis > Calephelis nemesis. Next base: position 79,903 of record NJDD01007662.1, on the reverse strand, counting down.
AGTTATAAATTACTTATGTAAGGGCACTTGCACATTCCCGGGTTACATTTGATATAAAGTTAAACTGTCAAATATAAGGTGACTTAATCCTAGTGAGACGATAACTCAGTGTTAAATACTTAACCCAGGAGCGTGCAAGTGGCCCTAACATACCTAAATATGTGATCAACACTAACTTTTTTACAAAATTTATAATCTTAATACAATTTTTAAAAATGTTGGTAACCCTATTGTAGCCAGGTGTGAGTGTATTCTTCAAGTGCGTGTTGTTGATATTGTGCCAATGCTATTTTAATCCGGTTCGAACCGGTATGTGGATCGAGACGCCATTTTGTTTTTTTATTTGTGAATGTTTTGATATCTGCGGCGAATCTTTTTGTTTACGATATTCCGAAATTTCTAGAAGTTTGAGGATAATAAACCAACAGCTCATTAGAAGTAAGCAATTTTTATCACTATCACCGTTACGGTGACCAGGTACGGGATGTCTTCCACTGCCATTGTTAATTCCACCGTAATAGTGTTCGCCACTGACCAGTGTCGTTCTCTGAATTGAAGGGAGCGGTAAAATAAACTAAACCAATACTAACCAGGTATGTATAACTTGACCGCCTCGAGTCGAAGGATTAGCATACACGTATACTCCACCGACCAACCATTCGGTTTGGGTTCGATTCTCGACGGTAGCAGGCATTTGTATCATGAACATAGATAGCGCATTTGTATGATGGCATTTCCGGGCCTGGATGTTTACTAAATTTGTGCTGATATATACTTAAGTATTTCCATGTTCCTAAGTATTATTATCGTTGACTTACACCCCTAACACAAGCATTACTTTGGAATTAAATCAATTTGTGTGAATTTGCCCAGGGATATTTATACATACAGACATACATAACTTCACGCCAAGTCCCTTACAGGGTAGTCAGAGAGTATCGAGTGCCAGACCTCACGATCCTGACAAACCTGTGTAGTTTCCTTCACATTCATAACCCTTTTCATACAAACACGCCGGTTTCGGAGACTCTTGACACCATCGTCGGATAATATTACCGTGGAATGTCAGCCTTGGTCTCCCCGGGTACCTACATTCATCCACATTCGCCTTGTATATCTGCATTGTCAATCTTTCATCTGACATGCTTTCCACATAACCAAACCAGCGGAGCATGCCCTTTCGCATTTTAGCACCAACACTTTCTTTCAATCCTACTCTTTCGCGGATCTCACTGTTTATTTATAATAAAATTCTTATATCTGACTCTCAGAATTGAATCGCTCTATTACGTAGTTTCAGTACCTATAGGCTGAGTGTACTTTTTATCTTCAAATATCTATTATATATAAAAAACTATCAACAAAATGGTTAAATTTTTTGGTACTTTAAAAATTAATAATACTCACCAATCTCCTTTTCATATCTCTTTTGAAATGGCTCCAAATCGGGATCATACTTGATCTTCTTCGGGAGTTTCAGCCACACTTGTATAGCCTCAGCAGTCAGGTCGCCAGAAGATACCAAGGAGTACTGGCTCCGACTCAGTTCCGGCGAAGGTTTCCTGGACACGCCACTCCATTCTTTAGCTCTCTTAATAAGTCTATCCATTTTATAGTCTATGTCATCTCAAAGGCATTTAGATTAATTATAATCAAAGGCACGTCTTAAAATGTTGACATTTATAAATTCTGTAGTCAGTGACTGTTAGATTTTAGAAGTGCAATAGTAAAAGAATTTTTACTGTCCTTTGGTAAAAAAATCTATTAAATCAATTTTAAATACGTAAAAAGGCAAAATAAAATAACCTGGCACTGTTTTGACGTAGCTTAGAATGTTGTAGAGTATTGTTAATTATTGTAGTTGATTGTAGTCTTTGGAATTTTGACAGTTATTATCAGTAAAAAGCATAGAAATAGGAATGGGATACTTTATCTGAGAGGAATATAAATGTAAAAAGCATTGTAAAAAGTGACATGCTCACAAAGAGTATTTAATAATATACCTGTATAGGACTATCCTCAGAATTCAATTACTGTTGTCTTTTAATACAAGTATGCTAAAAAATTTAATGAATAAGTGCCTCTCAATATAGCTAAATATCTCTTGCTAAAGAGTATTAATATTCCTTGGCTAAATACAATTAGAGTATAGTAGTAATTGTATACAATTGTACTACAATAATTTGAACAATAATGTGTACTACAATAATTTGAAATAAATATTTCTATTTTTATACAAATGTTGGCAGTAGGTAGTTAGTCAATGACTGTTTGTTTTTTTAAGCGAAATGAAGGCTACACAATTTTAAATTAGTCACTAATAATAAAATTATAAAATAGAAGAAGAAAATGTCTGACATTACGTTCATTTCGTATGACTTGAAATTTCGTGAGCAATAATGTTCACAATATTATTCTAAGTCATACCAGTATGGGATAATGGATAGGTAGAAATTATAGATTTATAGTCCCCGACTGTGAAGTTATATATTTTTTTATTATATTCAGTCAGCAAACGCTATAACTAATATACGTAGTCGATATTAAGCAAATTACTGCATAACATAAAAAACTAGATAAGAACCCGGCTTAGCTCGGGTAAAATGTGACATAATAATATACATCTAGGTGCAAAATGTAGGTAGATATTTCTGTAGTCACCGGTTTTCAAGGAATATAGATTCGTATATATAAAGACATAGATTCGTATAGCTTCATTCATTGTGTTTAATAAAATAGTAAATAAAAACTGCCAAAGTTCATTCATTCATTAATATTTTTTATTTTAAATCAACATTTAAAGTAAAGTAACATAAAGTAAAAAAAACAAATTGCAATGAGTACTTATCCGAGAATTTGGCAACGGTACATAAAAAAGAATATTCTCTATTATACATCACAAAACGGAACGCATAATAAACTACCCAAGATGGCGACTATGGTTTGTCTGTCAACACATTAGAATTTAACATAAAATTTACCAAAATACTCGACAATCCGAATTTTGCGGATATATGTTGTCGACTCAAAATCATTATTTTTTTATGTCTTATTATTCAAGTAAGGTTTCAATCGAGTCTACCGTACCCCTTGACGAAATTATTAATATAGATATATTTTCCAACATGTTTTGTAATTTTTTTTGTTGTTGTTAATAATTTGCCCCCTTTGTGGGGCAGGTAAAAAAGCCTTTAGGCCATGCTACCATGTCTTCCGTAAAAAAAAAGTATTTTCATGCCCATATCCCCGAAGAGGTAGGCAGAGGCACAACCAGGGTACCCACGACTAGCCGAAGATACTAAGTCCCACAATGTGATAGGTGGCAAGCCTTTCGCCAACCAGGCACGTATCCTATCCCGAGCAACTTTTTTTTTATTAGAAAATTGGAAAAAACCCAATTTTCTTTCGTTGCCCGACCCGGGATTCGAACCCAGGACCTCATGCAGTCAAGTCCAACAACTGAACCGCTAGACCACAGAGATGATTGTCTTCCGTAGGTATTAATTTTAATTCTTTAATTCAGTCCTAAGTCACTATTTACAAAGTCATGTCTGGGTCTTAAGTAAAGCGGTGGTTTCGTTACACAAGCTCTTCTCTTGAGATTTGACGGCAGCGGAGAAATACACAATACACTAATTTCATGATTACTTCATTTGTGCACTTTCACTGAACAAAATTAATCTAATTTCCACCTAAATTAACCAATTTCACTCAATATAAACACGAAATTTAATAATTATGAAAAAATTACGACGATCTTCATTCACGATGGCGCCAAAACTCGTAATTTTTTTTTAGGTTAATTTGCCCCTTTCTGGAGCCGGCTAAGACCTTTCGGCCATGCTGCCAAGTCTTCCGTAAAATAAATTCTTTTTCGTATTAAAATTTTAAAGTCATTTCTTCACTAATACAAAGGTTATTTAAGTTCTTCAATACGTCTTTAGTTTTAATTTCTTGAAGTTTACATATTTGTTAATTTGTTTTATAGTACGTCACATCCTCGAATTACGATTATTTTCACACAAATTAAAAAACCAAAATTCTGAACACCAAAATCATCTTCTTTCATGTTGGCGCCAAAACTTCTACGTCAGTACATAAAGTATTTTTATTATTATTTTTTTTACCTCTATACTTTATACTAGTCTTAAATTATGTAATAAACCCATATCTTAATATTTCATGTCTTTTTCCCGTTTCGGCTTCAATTTCCTTTCTTGTTCAGGCCTCTACCTCTGATGTGGTGATAGAACACTACAATAGTCTTTCACTATTATAGTCTATTTAATAAATCACATTTACACACAACTAAGTAATTTACACTTTAATTAATTTACAAATTATACATTTTTATATTATATTACATAGTTTTAGCTTGGAAGGAACCCTCGAAAAGCGCGCCTTCCCTCTCCGACCGTTCCCGCCAACCTTTTTTTTTAAGTTATTTGCCCCTTTCTGGGGCCGGCTAAGACCTTTAGGCATGCTGCCACGTCTTCCGTTTGAATAAATTATTTTTAACAGTCATAAGTCATAGGTAATAATATAATAAGCGGTGGCCTCTTTACTCAAGCTCATTTAGTGAGATTTGCCGGCAACGAGGTAAGACACGATATAGTAATTTCTTCATAAATATTTTACTTGTGCACTTGAACTCAACAAAATTGAATTAATTGGCGCCTAAATTAACTAATTTTCTCATAATGTACACGAAGTTCTTTCACGATAGCGTCAAAACTTTCTAAAACTTAAACCTTTGGCCATACTGCTCTTCTTTCGTTAAAAATATTGCTTTTCTCTTTGGTAGTTTTCATACTTTATAAGCTGACCCGGCAAATTACGCATCTTTTAACATAAACTGCTGCTAACAATTTGTATTGATAAAATAAAAGTATTGTTTTTTATATTTTCCATACAATTTTTTCAGCTTATCTGTTAATATGAATTGATAGCAAAACAAAAACAAAAAAAAATATTAGCAATATTGGGCTACTCGCCAAGGCGTGAAGCGATGACTACGCGAAATAAGGATTTTTTTATATACTCGTATAAGAACGTATCGTCACAGGAGGTCATGTCAGGGCCTCAGATGGCACCTTTACCAAAGCTCACCGTTAGATATTGCCGGCAAAGAGAAAATAAAGAATTTTTTTTACATATGAAATTGCAAACGAGCAAGTCGGACACCTGGTGGAAAGTGATCACCGCCGCCCACAGGCATCCGCAATACCAGGAGTATCACAAATGCATTGCCGACCTTTAAGGAATGAGTACGCTCTTTTCTTGAAGGTCCCCAAGTCATAATTTTCTGGGAATACCACCCTCGGTAACTGATTCCACAAAGGTGTTGTGCGAGGTAAAAAATGTCTTCGGAATCGCACAGTTGTAGATCGTCACGCATCAAGATGATGGGCATGATACTTTAAACTCTGTCGCGAAGTCTGAAGGTGGAAGTCAGCGGCTGGAATAAAACCAAACAACTCCTCAGAACATCCCCCATGATAGATGCGGTAGAAAACATTGAGGGACCCAACATCTCTCTAATCATCTCTAATCATTAATATTTGCCCAGTAATCGCGTAATAATCATTAAACTTAAAATACATGTGAAAGAAAGATTTCATAAAACGTTTATTAGTCACATGTATTCAGGTATCTAATAAAAAAATATAAGAGGCAATCATTCATCACATAAAATAACACATATTGAGCTGTTTGCTAGGTATTGTATGAAAAGCAAAATATTAGAACATGTGCATCTCGTACAACAAGATCTCTATGTAGCATATAACATTGTCGCTTCCGTCGTCTGTATATTTAGATCTTTCCAATTTTATTCCTGCCGCCATATTGTCAGCGCTTGTAGTTGACGACCTTGACGTCTTTCGCGAAGGAGGATAAGGTAGCCAGTAAACTTATTTTTGCTCGAGGCGTAACATCCCGGCCTAAGGTGGGCAACGCGCCATTACTACCTTTGGTGTCTCTAGGCGGCGGAAATTTCTTACCATCAGGAAATTCGTCTGCTTGTTTGCCTTCCAATGTCATAAAAAAAAGAAGAAATCGTCAATGACAAATTGATAAATGAAAATACATACATATATTCATATGTTTACGCCAACTCTTTTTGTGCCTTAAGCAGAGAGTGTCGAGTGCCAAATATAAAGCTCCTTTCAGACCGCCCTGGCTTCCTCCACATTTTAGCCTTTTCATACAAACACGACGGTTTTGGAGACTCTTGAGACCATCATCGGACAAAATCCGAGCGATTTGACTATTGAATGTCAACCTTGGTCTCCGCCGGTACCCACATCCATCCACATTCGAATGGTTCATCAGATTTGTCAATATTTCACCTATCATTCTTTCGACATGACCGAACCAGCGAAACATGACCTTTTTCATTTTCAAACCAAACTTTCTTTCAATCCCACTTTTTCTCGGGTATCACTTTACAAATAAAGGTTAATAATAGTACTTAGAAATATCGCATTATCGAACAAGGTCCTTTCTTAAACATAATAATAATCCTTAACCAAATAATTACAGAGTATTTCATTTAAATAAATAAATAGCACAAATTGACTGGACAACAAAATAAGGAAATTATGTGTTTATGGCCATAACGAGTGTTAGTCACAAATAACAGAATAACATGATAATAATCCCTAACCAAATGAACACGTTTTACATAACAAGTATTTAATTCATCCAATTACATAAAATCGACCTAACTTCAAAATAAGGACAATATGTGTTTATTATATAAAGCGCTTTAGTCATAGATAACAGAATAAATACAATAAACACCCACACCAGGAAATACAGGCATCGATGTACCAGTACATCACACAAATCGAACCCTCGCCTCACGGTTGAGCGGTGGTGGTACGCTAATCTCTCGACCAAAGAGGCGGTCAGATATTGTATCATGAAATATGCATACTTTGCTGATTTTTTTAATGGAATGGCGTTCAAGTAGACAAATTTCGTTAATAAGCAATGCACTATAAAATGTAAAATTAGAAGTGACACCTTCCCGTCGGCAAAGATTTTATAAAAACTATGATATCTTTTTGGCAGTTTTGAACAAAATTAAATACTTTCAATGCACAACTTGTTTATATCGATAAGGATTAATTTTATGTTTATGGAAACACCTTCGCAAATAATGCATTATTTTAAAGTGCTAAATTGGCGCCAGATCCAGAAGATTCTGATCTTGATACCCTAACATTTGTTTTTGAAATAGTGCCTGGTCCTCAGTCCTTATTATGTGTGTAGGGTTTTAATTCTATCCTATCTTTTAAAGTGAGTAAAAAAACCGTTTTAAAATTATATGTACCTTTATGTGGATAATAAGATACAAACGAAGATAAGAAAAGCTCCTTAAAAACACATTTTTGAGTTTCTGGGAATCGTACCTCATTCAACCAACGCCAACACCACTAAACCGTAAAGATAATTATAATGTATTATAAAATTTAAATAATTGTATTATAATTAGTTTATATCACTTAAAACACATACACTTTAAAATAAGAAGAACAAGAACTAGAACAGTAAATGTTATACAGAAAAACAATTAATTAACACTGTTTGAAGAAGTCTTTGTTCAGATGATAAAAAATGTTAATGTGGTGACTGCTGAGTGAAGACTTATCAACGAAAAGCATTGTTGCTTTTTAGGGATCCGTATTATATAAAAAAAGAAACCCTATAAACCCAAATCATATTGATTTTATTTAATTTTTCTTTATTTCATACAAAATCTATTGTAAAAATATCTTAAAAAAGTATCTTCACGCCCATATCCCAGAAGAAGTAAGCAGAGGCACAACCAGGCACCTACGAATAGCCGAATACACTAAGTTTCACAATGTGAGATAAGCCTATCGCCAACCGGGTACATTTCCAAACCCGAGCAACATTTTTTTTATTTAGAAAATTGTAAAAACTCAATTTTCTTTTTGTTGCCCGACCCAGGATTTGAACCCGGGACCTCATGCAGTTCAACAACTGAACTGCTAGACCACAGAGGCGATATTGTTCGTTTTAAAAATACATTTTATTATTTTAACAGTAATAATTAAAATGGAAAACAATATATTAGAAAAACAGTTAGCTTGTATGGTTTGGACTTTGGTGACATTATATAATAGTTTCGTTATTTGATGATTAAACTAGTTTACCTAACAGACGTTCTCCTTTCCTTACTATGAATAGCGTTTTTTTATATGGAACTTCTGAAAATAATCAACTTAACAAGAGAAGTAGCATAATAAATAATAATAATAAATGTCCTTGGACAACTCACACGAATTGATTCTAACCCTAAATTAAGCAAATTATATGCTTGTGTTATGGGTGTTAGTCAACGATACTATTACATATAAATACTTAAATAGATACCAGAATATATTTAATAAACACCCAGACCCGGAAATGCAGATATCTAAATGTTCATCACACAAATGCCTGCCCGCGGGGAATCAAACCCGAGTCTGGCGGTGAGTCGATGTAGTTAGGCGTATACGCTAGCCACTCGACCAACGAGGCGGTCATTAGTATATAAAAAAATCCCTCCTTCCCTGTTGGACGCGTTGGTATGTAATTTTGCACAATCAGCACAACTGGTACTGTTCCCAGTGACACAACAATTATAAAAAAACGATTTCCACCTGCGGACATCGCGACTGAGTTTAAAGTATCATGTCCACCCGCCTTACCTATTCCTGCCGCCATAACGTCATGACGTGTTCCGGTTCTGAGGGTAAGGTAGCAGGTAAACTTACTTTTACTCGAGGCCTGACCTCAGGTTGGCGTGAATTTCTTACCATCAGTAAATCCGTCTGCCTGTTTGCCTTCTTATAACATAAAAAAAAAACGATTTCCACCTTCGACCTTTGCGACAGAGTTTAAAGTATCATGCCCATCATCTTGATGCGTGGCAATCTACAACTGTGATTCCGAAGACATTTCTTACCCCGCACAATAACTTTATGGAATCAGTTACCGAGGGCGGTATTCCCAAACGATTAAGACTTAGGGACCTTCAGGAAAAGAGCGTACTCATTCCTTAAGGTTGGCAACGCATGTGATACTCCTGGTGTTGCGGATGTCCGTGGGCGGCAGTGATCACTTTCCATCAGGTGACCAGAATGGGTCGTCTCGTTTGCCTCCTCTTGTATAAAAAATACTGTTTATTTGATAATTTTATTAAGGAACTAAGACTTATCTTTTCCCTTAAACATAACAATGAATTTCTATTTGCCTTGGTCATCACAACCCGCATGAACCATAACTTGCTTATTCTTTTTTGTTATAACATTTATTGTTATGAGAAGGTTCATATGAAAATATCATTGGATAGGATAATGTCTCTCGACTCAGCAAGTAGCATTAGTAATAGCTAAGAAAATAAGGGTTTTGGCGCCATCGTGAATAAAGATGGACATAATTTTTTAACTATTATTGATATAGATATATATAAAAATAGTGTACATGATGAGTGAAATTAATTAATTTAGGTGGGAAATAATCATGAATTAATTAGTGTATAGTGAACTCGCTGCCGCCAAATCTCCCAAAGTGAGCTTGTGTAAAGTGACCACCGCTTTACTCAAGACGCTGACGTGACCTTGTAAATAGTGACTAATTACTGTATAAGAAGTAATTGATAAGGAAGGCATATGATTAATAACTGAATAAAAATTAATTAATACGGAAGACGTGGCAGCATGGCCTAATGCTCTTAGCCAGGCCCAGAACGGGCAAATTTAGCAAAAAAAAAATGAGAAAATAATTTCATCAAAATCTCTTCAGATGTATGACAACTAGCCCCCGTAATCCCTTTTTAAATAAGACCTCCATAATTTAAACGAGGAAAAGGGGGCTAGTTGTATCGTGCTTAATAACTGTTTTGTTTTTATTCTGGATCCGGTTCTGCACACTTGTTAGTTAGTTGCTGCAGTTACGGAAAACAAAGTTGAAAAGGTTGCCGTATATGGGAAACTACCATTGCCAGTTAATAAGATACAAACGTGGTACTGCTAGACTTCGATGCTCCAAATATCGCAAAATTAATTATCGTGCGAGCAATCAAACAAGTACGCGAAATAACGTTGACGAAGTTCTTTTTTTGTAAGTTACCTGTAGTGATATACAGCGTAGATAACTGTAGTACTTCTTGGACGTGGACATGCTTCAAAGATATATTATTCTTGTTATGTATGCAAGTGTATGTATTTATGTATGTACGTTTAATGTTTTTTTTGTGCTTATCATTTGTTTCTTGCTTTTCTCCTTGGTTTGATATATATGACATATATGTGTAAATGATGTATAGTTATTTTTTTTTCTCACTTAATTTATTGTACACTGTAAGTCTACCATTTAAGTTATTTTATGAGCTCTTTTTTGGGTGAGCTGGAAGAAATCTCTTTATCTGAGATAAGCTGACCTTTTGTACAAGTCTATTTGTTTTAAAATTTATGTAAGTTTTTTTGTGTACAATAAATGATTAAATAAATAAAATGTTCTGTAAAATGTCAATAAAGTAGAAAATCGCTAACACATGAAATTGTTGTTAACAATCGCTCAGCAATTGTTTTCCAACATTTATTTATCACGTCCAAAAGTGTCCATTTCTTTTGTCAGCCTATGAAGTACATTATTCTATTGCATACAAATTATTTTACGCTTGTTTGTACTTAGACGATAGTTATGCTAAGAGAAAAGTTTTTGAAAATTTAATTCCTACTGACGCAATCACCAGTTAGAACAACAGGATCAAGCGGAAAAAACGAGTATAATTATATTATGTATGAACGGAACCACTTTTTTCTAGCACTTAGTCACATTTTTCTATGATTGACGTAATGTAAGTCCTAAGCATACCGAAGCAGTCTACAACAATAATTGTTATTCTTAACTCTTTATATAAAGATAAGAAGATTATTCAATGCAACTATGATAATGCAAAAATTAAGGGTCCATGTATGCTAAAATACGTCAGCAATATACTGTTTTTTTTTCATACAAAGCAATTACGGCTCTTGGCGACAAAAATACACAAGATTAACATTGATATGCTTTATAAGACTAGTGTTTCCAAAACACGATTCATTACACTTTGCTCGATAGAAAAAAATCAAAAAGTTAACCCTTTTTTGAAAGCAAAACCCATCTGTCTACTTCAATTATGAAAATATCGACACCAGATTTAACATAAACATAAATAAGTATTATACCTAAAAGATAACTGTTTCAATTTTTACATTTTTTTTCAAATTACTTTTATATTGTCAAAAATAGTGATTTGGCGCTTAAGACATTTACTTGAGAGCGCAATATTTCATAGTAATCATGGATCGGGGGAGTGCGCTGATTGGCTCTTCTGGCTGACTAAGTATGGGGCCTTAAACGCCGTCGGTAAAATTCCTTTAACAAGTACCTACCTGTTTTATTTGTTTTAAAATACACTCACGACTCACAAGGTTCCGAGCTCAGGAAAGGAGTTTTGGTACTATCCAGTGAAAAGATGGTCGTAATTATTTAATATCGTGTTATATTGAGTGAGTAATAAGTCTATTTTGGTGACATTTTGTTCGGCCAAATCTCATTAAGCGGCTTTTGTAATGAATTACTTTTTTTTGCAATGAGGCCATCGCTTTACTCAAAACCTTGACATGTCTTTTCCGACAGCTTATAACCAATTTTGAATTATTGAAACGCGATTTTAATAATTAAAAATGATATAGGTATAACGCATATTTCTACTTGAATAATGACAAATAATGACAAATGCTGAAACTAGTGTCGAAAACTAAAGGAAGAGAGAAAAAGAAAAGAGAACAGAAAACTCAAAACATATTTCTTCAAACAACAAAAAACAAAATAACATCAGATTGAATAAGTTTCCGGTTGGTGATATTTTTTTATGATATTGGAAGGCAAACAAGCAGACGAATTTCCGAGAAATTTACTCTGTCTAGAGACGTCAAAGGCGGTAATGGTAGATTGCCAACTTGACCTGGGATGTCAGGCCTCGAGTAAAAGTAAGTTTACCCGATACCTTATCTTCCGAACCGGGACATGTTGTCGACATGTCTCGGTTCGGAGGATAAGGCAAGCGCTGACGTTATGGCAGCAGGAATAAGTAAGGCGGTGGTACCAATCCCGACGAGCCACTGCGGAGCTCTACCACCTATTCAGATTTAAATATATTAGTTACTGTAAGCCTATGCTCGCCTCTTTCGAGCTGCCTGACAGGAAGGCAAATGGTCTATTTTGCAAAAGAGCTCGAACTAACACGAGGCAAGTATGTCACCTATAATATATACTAATTACCTTCCTTGTTTTAATAGTTGTACCTCTACGGACATGAAGATTTATTATATCCGTATATTTTTATTATACCCGTTCTGCCCTACTCCAACCGCGAAATTATTGTTAGATTCCCGACGGGGGCAGGCATTTGTGCGATGAACATAGATGTCTGTGTTTATTTAATTTATACTGGTGTTTGTTTATGTAGTTCTGTGTATTACACTCAATGACTAACACCCATAACACAAGTATGCAATGTATGTAATACAATTAATTAATTATGTAATATGTCCAAGGGCATTTACTTACTATAGTAATTATTTATTTATTTGAATCGTAAACCAATACAGTACAATTTAGTCCTTGATATAGGATGAGTATGAAGCACGATGTTGCGACATCGCAACGCAAAATCCATGCCATATACCTATTAATGTTGCGCGGATGCAAAAACTCCATTGCGTAGGTACGATTTCGCTTAAAAATCTGTAATAATTGTGTAATATGATATACATTGGATGTTGCAATTCAGATTGTGAGCGCTTCGAATATGGTTTTAGATTGAAGATAATTGTTGCTTATTTCGACGAATAATGCAAATAGAAGTAAAAAGTAATGATTAATTACTGTACATTTATTACATCAACATCAAATCCCCATGAATAAAATAAGGCTTATGCGTCATATCTGTTTTGTTACTTTTTTATCAAATTTATTAGTGCCTTATTTAAATAATTTCATACTGACCCAAACAACTTCTTGTAGTCTGACATAGTTGGTAATTTTGTAAAATGAAACTAGTTAAATATCGCTGTCTTCTTTAAACGTTAGTAATAGAAAGAGATAAAACACGTGGTGCTGTCAGATTAGTTTGTACATGACAATTCTACAGAATTTTATCATATTTTTTAATATAAACGCCACGAGTTGACATGTCTGGATTATTTTGACATATCTAAAAATATGTTCTATCTTTTTTTCTTTTAGTTGCATTGGAAAAGTTTAGTATAGACTTAAAATAAGTTTAGTCAGTACTCTGTAAAATTATCAATTGTGGTTTTTAGCTTTGCTTATTTAACATGTTTACATCGTCTTTTTACATAATCGAATAAAAAATATTATTTTTAACTTGCCCAGAGTTGTAAACTTTAACTTTTCCAAATTTCTTTCAGATTGATCCTGCACATTTCGAAGAAAATAATGAGAAAAAATACTATAGGCTACAACTATACCTAATTAAAATGTTGTTCATCGTTTTTTTTATCATATTAGAAAGCAAACAAGCGGACCGACTACTGATGGTAAGAAATTCACTCTACCTAGAGACCATAAAGGTGGGAATGGTACCAACCTGAGGCCAGGATGCTAGGTCCCGAGAAAAACTAAATTTATCGGCTCAGAACGGGAACACGTCAACAGCAAGCGCTGTGGTTATGGCGGCAGGAATAGGTAAGGCAACTGAGCAAAACAATGCACAATCTAAGACAAAATGTTTACCAAATACATTGCCTCTCTTTTAGAAAATCAGTATTTACTTTTACTTGGTACTTGATTATTAAGCGTAGATTAAAGTAGCATTAAAATTAAGTTGGTAATGTAGTTTATCACGTTGTAATAAAGATATACTCTAAGAGGAGACCTCCTTACTTAAGCTCATTTATTGAGATTTAGCGGCAACGAGGAAATTCACGATACATTAATTTCTTCATGAATATTTCAGTTGTGCATTTCAACAGAACAAAATCGTATCTGAAATTCTCTAGTTACGATCATTTTCGGTCTCGATGGCGCCAAAATTCCTTTTCGTATGTTTGTTACTTGGTCCTTTTGTGTTTGGTATTACGACTTGACGATTGATACTTTACCTATTACACTACCAACACTTTTATTTACGATTGGTAACAGTTTCGAGGTGACTTTGAGCGTTTAGATCAAGATCCGAGAAGAAGTTTTGAGCCCATATATTTGCTTAAATATTTGAAACAACAGATTTAAATCGGATTTTTAATTGATATAGTGCTATAAGAAGAAGGGTTATATGACTTATTTTGTACAACCACACACAGAAGTTTGTCCACCTGTACGAAGCTGGTACGAGCAGCTAGTACTTGATAATAAAAAAAAGCATCTTTAAGCCCATATCCCCGAAGAGGTAGGCAGAGGCACAACCAGGGCACCCACGACTAGCCGAAGACACTAAGTCCCTCAATGTGATAGGTGGCAAGCCTATCGCCAACCGGGCACATTTCCAATCCCGACCAACATTTTGTAATTAGAAAATTTAAAAAACCCAATTTTCTTTTTGTTGGCCGACCCGGGTTTCGAACCCGGGACCTCATGCAGTCAAGTCCAATAACTGAACCGCTAGACCACAGAGGCGATAATATTATTTAGAAGACATGGTAATAAAAATGGAGCCGATTTTTTGCAGTTTCAGAAGTGAAAAAGCGAAGGCTTTAAACTTTAAACACATTCAGTCTTAACTGAAATCTGTAGTTTTACTCGTATTATGTCTTTGTCATAATATTTACCCAGAGAAATCCCCAAGGGTATAATTACTTTTAACTACATGAATATTTTTAATTATCTTTGCCATTGTTACCATTAGTTAGTTACTGAGTAGTTATAACTAAATTAAATAAGATCTTACGATTGTCAAGGTCGAAGTTATTAAATAAATAAGGATTGAACAATTCAAGGGCAATGTAACAACAAGAAACGACTTTGATTTCTCTAATTTGTCATCTTATTACACAAAAATTAAGTGTTTCCCTCGACTTCCCAAGGTTTTTATCTGATATAGACGTAGTCTCCACACACCACTTTCAAATATACATATATTTTTTTAATTCGGCTTTTAAATAACGGATAACACAGATTTTAACAGAATTTCAAATAAGGAGACTTCATACAATTTATATTTTAATTAAAATATTTAATACAATTTAACATCATGGCTTTTGTGAAAGATCTGTTAACTCAAGAGGTTCCTGCGGCAGGCACGACTCTCTTGATGGTAAGATCACTATGTACACCAAAGATGTTACAAGTGCGACGTTGTTCAGTGTTCTCTGGTAGGTAGGAAAGCATTTGGTTTATATACAGCCAATGAGGACCAAAGCAGGAAAATAACTTTTAAGTAAAAAACGAAGACACGGACAACCAGTACCCAGTACAGTAAAGCAGTATACTACGTAAAGTCGAATAGAAAAATTGAAGCGCAAAACGCGTAGGCGTCAGTAAACTGTTATCAGCTATCAGGGTCTGGTTATTACTGTCCCAATTATTACGTTATAAAAACTAATTAAGGCGCGTCCACACCACAGTCACATTTCGGAACAACTTGCTAACATAAACGAATAAATACATTTTGTGCACCAACAATAACAGAAACAACTGTCGCCATTCGCGGTATTTTGTTGCGCTCACTAAAATAATTTTAAGTTTTTGCTATCTGCTTTCAACGAAAGTAATAGAAAGATACAAAACACTCTAATTGCTGTCAGATTCGTTTACATAATTGTTTACCATTGATTGTTTCAGACGTTTAATTTAAAACAGTGTTTCAAACTCTTTCTCGGAAAACGTTGATTTAAATCGTCACAGTTGATTTGACATGTCCGGACTAATCTAATTTGCCTAAAATGTTCAATCGCTTTTCTTTTAGTTTTATTTGAAAATGATAGCATGTATCTCAAATAAGTCTAGGTTTGTGAATTTTTATCATTTTAATTAAATACACAAACGCCTCAGTTTCAGTGTTAGTAGACAAAATTTGATAAAAAGTAACTTGTTGTCAGTAAATGTAACTTCATTTATCTCACGATGACTAGCAAGCTATGTTAATAACATAAAGTTTAAACATACAAGTAAAATAAAAAGTTTAATCCTGTTTAAAACAAAGATGAATATGACCAGAAACTAAAGATAAATACTGTTACCAAATGATATCAAAAAACTCATGATAACAGGAAAGCTTAGATGTTAATAGAAAAACACAATTTTAAACATATTCAAAACAAGGATTAAATGAATATGAATATGTTGCCAAGTTAAAGATAAAAAATGTTACCGAAAGATATAACACAACTCATGATAACAGGCAAACATGTTTAAAACAAGGATTAAATGTATATGAATATGATGAGAAGTTAACGATAAACAATGTTACCGAATGATGTCACATAACTCATGATAAAAAGCAGGCTATGTTAATAATAAAACATAATATTTAAGCACATTCAAAACAAGGATTAAATGAATATGAATATTACGAAAAGTTAAACAAAAAAATATCTGAATGACATCAGGAAAAACACTTAGATATACAGTTATCACTTTGGATACGTAGTGTATTTGTACTGATCAGGAAAACGTAGTTTGATATTAGTAATACATGTCTTATCTTATTTAAAAAATGAATATTTCTTTTTCTTGGTTATCTCATCATGCGTGTTTGGATGAATTTCGCTAATTCTTTATTTTATTTATTACTTTTTATACATTTAAAATCTTTAGCGGAAGTTTTAAGAAAACATTATGAAAATAAAAAAATTAACATTACTGTCGGTTTTATATGTTTTTAAGCATCTTTGGGACCTACGCAAATCACTCTTTCAGAGCGTGCAAAGTATTAGTTAGTAAGATATATATCTATCCGATTTTGTAATAAAACTGTAGAACAGTAAATTCGATACATTGGAGATATAAATACAATGGATGCATGCGGCTAAAACTCGGACACATATTTAACCAAATAAAAAAAACCAAAATGCCAAATCAGGTAGCCAAGGAGCGCCAAGTGTATGGAAACCGCCT
The DNA here is from genome assembly GCA_002245505.1 of Calephelis nemesis. Taxonomy (NCBI): domain Eukaryota; kingdom Metazoa; phylum Arthropoda; class Insecta; order Lepidoptera; family Riodinidae; genus Calephelis; species Calephelis nemesis. The sequence goes on along the minus strand of NJDD01007662.1, from coordinate 62,761 downwards.
GTTGGCTAATATATTAATAACTAGTGGTCGCCCATTGGTCGAAATTCGACCACAATAATTTTAATATCTTGTTGATAAGAATGCCATCTTCATTTCTCAATACCAACTACTATGATATAGTATAGTTTGTGGGCCATCTGTGATCTTTTATCGTTATCATCAATATATTTATTTGTGTGTGTCAAATGCACGGTAGTGTGGGTAATGTTTTATTTATTGATTTAATGTACTTTATAAGCATTATTATTGAAAGATATTAGCGTTTTGCACTTCTCCTACACATAAACTATAAGTGTGTCAAATTTTATGCTCCTGCGTCCGCACAATTTTCGTAAAAAGGGGTCCAAAGTTTTGACATCACGTATTAATACAAAGATAAGATATTTTTTATTTCATTTGTAGCAAACGCGTTTGTGAGTTGTTAATTTGTTATTTAATTTTGTCTCTTACATTGCAACCCCTCAATTAAGAATGAAGTTTTTTTTTTTTATAAAAACAGACATACGGGTTAGTGGGTTACCTGAAGGAAAATAGTCACCATAAAGGCTAACTCAATTAACCACGTTCCATCCTGCTTGAGGTCACACATGATGAAATATTTCCAAATTCTGTTTTTTTTTGATATTGGAAGGCAAGCAGACGGATTTCCTGGTGGTAACAAATTCACGCCGCCTAGAGACACCAAAGGTACTAATGGTGCGTTGCCAACCTGAGGCTTAGATGTTAGGCCTTGAGCAAAAGTAAGTTTACCGGCTACCTTACCCTCCGAACCGGAACACGTCATGACGTTATGGCGGCAGGAATAAGTAAAGCGGTGGTACCAATCCGGGCGAGTCGCTGCTAAGCTCTACCACCTAGTCAGATGTCACGGTGTTAGTGACGGTGAACCTATGCTCGCCTTTTACGAGCTGCCTGGCAAGAAAGGCAGGTGGTCTATTCTACAAAGAAGCCCGGATGGTCTACTCTATAAAATGCACTAAGTCTTCAAGATTACGTTTGTAAATTGTAAATTTTCTAAGTTTCAGATATCTTTGAATTTCACAAGTCCAAGTGATGTGAGTCCCAAATGAAGTGAATCCTGAAAATTTTACAAGTTATGGATCTTTAAAGTTTTCTTAATCCAAATGACGTGACAAGACCTCAGTATGAATAAAACTAAAATTTAAATATTGTTTTCATTCGTCACTGATATTCAAACATCTATTTATGAATATTTATTTAACTATGAACATTTGCAACATGAAGGGTTAAATTCTGATGCGGTTCCGGCTTTTGAATTTATACTGCTTTTAGCGCTATTGGGAAAAATGATGAGAGTGAATTTTACTAAACTTACTTTTGCTCGAGGCCTAACATCCCGGCCTCAGGTTGGCAACGCACCATTACCACCTTCGGTGTCTCTAGGCGGCGTGAATTTCTTACTATCAGGAAATCCGTCTGCTTGTTTGTTTTCTAATATCATAAAAAAAATCTTGTTATCAGAAAATCTTTTTGAATGTCCTTCTTGAAAATAAATATCTTTTACTTTATCTGTAACTACAGTGTGCATGTACCATTAAACGATAAGTACCTATTTACGTCATTAGTTTAATTAGTTACTAATTATTTAGATTAAAACTATTTCAATTGTTCCTCGTGGTATTTGTCGTGCCCATTCATTGTTGCTTATCTTTTATAGAAATAATTTCAATACAAATAAACTACAATGTAGTTTTTATTTCAAAAGATATCCATACAATGTAACAGATATATTAAGGCCCCATACTCAGTCAGCCAGAAGAGCCAATCACCGCGCTCCCCCGTTCCATGATTACTATGAACAATGGCGCTCTAAAGTAAACGTCTTAAGCGACAAATCACTATTTTTGACTCTTTTATTTAGTTATAGTACTTATCTATGTTTATGTTAAATCTGGTGTCGATATTTTCATAATTGAAGTAGACAGTTGGGTTTTGCTTTCAAAAAAAGGGTTAACTTTTTGATTTTTTCTATCGACACTAGTCTAGTAAAGCATATTCATGTTAATCTTGTGTATTTTTGTCAGCAAGATCCATGATTGCTTTGTATGAAAAAAACAGTAACCTGCTGACGTATTTTAGCGTATATGGGCCCTTATAACAGATTTGGAACATTGTGAGATGAAACTTATATTCAAACGTGAGAAGAAAATGTAAACAAAAATGATGACCAATAATTAAAACCGGCCAAGGGAAGTTTAAACAGAGGACAGCACAGCGCAATGTACTTACTCTGTAAACAGAGGACAGCACAGCGCAATGTACTTACTCTGTAATTGTTCTTTATCATACTGAGAAAATACTTTTTTTATGATACTGGAAGCAAACAAGCCGACGGATTTCTGCTGCTTGCTTACTGTGGTCTGCTTGTTTGCCTTCCAATATCACAAAAAAGTGTATTATATTACATTAGTAAGGATGTTACCAAACTTTTCGAAATCTCTGCAACTTTAATTTTGTTACATAATTTGTGTGATTTTTTCATTTAATAAAGCGATACCATTAATTTAAAATATCCTTGGATTTAATTGTTATTGATATGCGAAGATAGATAAAGTTCCATAGATTGCGGAATGTTATCTATACGTATAAAGATCTATGTATGACCTTCCGTACATTGAAACATTAATTATTTAATCAGCGAACTCTTTTTTTCCAGAATTACATTTTCAAATTGTCAAACAAAAGTATACACAGTAGAACTATTTGAATTATGTGCTTCGGCTATATTCGTCAGGTCTCAGAAATTCGAACGTATTTTAAAGATATCTTTATATACAGTAGTTATTACATACTTAATAATTTCGCTTAGGTCAAAATTTTGTTTACGTCAGCCAATTTAAAAGTATGTATATATAAATATATAAAGAGTAAAACTTGTAAAGCCGAAGCGCATAATTTGAATAGTACTACTGCTCTACTAGCAATATATTACACAGTACCAAATTTTGAGAAACGATTCGGAATCGATAACATTTCCGATCTATGAAGTAATTAAAAATCCGGCCTCACCTCTGCGGTCTAGCAGTCCGGTGTCGGACTTGACATCTTGAGGTCTCTGGTTCCATCTCTGGGTCGGGTAACAGAAAAATTAGAAAATGTATTGTTCAATTCGTATGACGTATGTCATGTTCTGGTGGTGGCCTTAAATGGAGAATTAACTAATATTATAAATGTGAATGTAAGTTTGTTTGTTACACCTTCACTTGAAAACTCATGAAACTTTGTACACATGATCTTGAATCATGAAAAATGCGAGCTCAGCCGCAGGTAAAAGCTAGTGTTTAATAAAACAAAGTCCGGTTAGTTGTTCCCTTTTCTTTTTCTACTCTTTATGTTTATGTTTCACTAGTGGCAGAGTGTTGTGCAAAATCTAACACAAGTAGGAGCCAACGTCTTAATTATTCCTGTCGCTAAAATGACAATGTCCAGTTCCTAGGGCTCTACCCTACCCTCTACAGGAGAGCGACGCATCTACATCTGTGGTATCTCCAGGCTGCGGTTATATCTAAGCATCAGGGGAGCCGCGAACTTGTTTCGTCTTTTGCCATACAAAAAAATGAAAAGGACAAACTAATCTGATAACACCAAATATGTTTGTTTCTTTCTATTACTTTCGTTGAAGGAAGATAGCGATAACTTAAAATTAGTTTAGTAATTGTGCAACAAAAGTACGACTAATATATGTTAATTCAAAAAAAAAGTATCTTCACGCCCATATCCCCGAAGAGGTAGGCAGAAGTACAACCAAGGCACCCACGAACCAAGGCCGAAGACACTAAGTCCCACAATGTGACAGGTAGCAAGCCTATCGCCAACCGGGCACATTTCCAATCCCGACCAACATTTTGTAATTAGAAAATTGGCAAAACCCAATTTTCTTTTTGTTGGCCGACCCGGGATTTGAACCCGGGACCTCATGCAGTCAAGTCTAACACCCGCTAGACTAGAGATTTATATATTAATTTGTCGATGTCAATACGTTATTCTGTCATCTGTGTCATTTTTTGCATATTATAAATATGTTAATTAATTTCCTTGAGAATTAATGGAGAAGAGTATTTAAAAATTAGGTTATATTGTTGTTTGTATTATGCTGAGCTATAACTGTCTTATTAATAAGCTAAGATTAAAGTACTCCAAGTTTCAACCCAGTAAATAATATTCGGTTGAACTATACTGGCTCATTATTTTCAGTTTAGTACAGATTACATTATCAACTTTAGTCTATGTTTAGAAGTAAAATAATATAGGTTGATGTTATAAATATTTAAGGCTCTGAGGATGCTTTTAGTACTTACTACACGCCTAGTAATAGTAATTGTAGTACTACTATAGGGCTAAAATAATAAATGACGTGGAAAATGTACTCATAAGTGATTAATAAATATTGTTCATAGTTTTAATTTCATTGTTAATATTTTCATACATTTATACTGTTTTATACCTACATATTTCCCCGAGTTGGTCAGGATCTCTAAATAACATAGACCATTTGCCTCTGCCAGGCAGCTTTTAACAGGCTAGAGACATAGATACTCGTGAAGTGACCATCATTCATTACCGACATGAACACTGATATTATTTGCTATGTTTGTAACCTTTAATTGATTAATATGTGTGGAAACTAATATATTTTTATAGCGGTCTATACTCCCACCTCCAAACCGGAACACGACAAACTCACAACTTGAGGATCTCGGGATCCCGGTCATATTTTAGTCCCGAAATTTTCGGGGTTAAATTTCATTAATCCCGGGATTTTCGGGATTTTTTTAAAATGTGAATACAAATGTACGTGAAACCAAAAGTCCTTACTTTCATTTGACGTTTTGAAGGCTATCTTGTATACACTGCTGTTTTCATTTGTATTTGCTAACGACCGGTACCACAACATTAAGTATTTACATTTTTTGTTAATTGGTGATAATCAATGAATTTATTAAAAATAACAATCATTAATGTGTCGGAGTGAGGAACATGTACGGAATATAAATACTTTTTAGCAAGAGAAATTCATTGACCGCATGGATGATATAACAAAATAAAAAGAAAAAAAAAACAAACCCCCATCTCAAAAAAGTTTCATTTTGACTGAAAAATACCCATAACAAAATGATCCGCTATTTATTGAATTGATTTTACGCAAACCGACCGAACGCACCGATTTTATGCAAACTTCACATAGTTAACAATCAACTAACTGCCTAGTCCGAACAAAGCCGTTCTTGAGTTATAAAATTACAATAAAAAGTGGCAATGATTTTTATAGATATAGATTACATACTAAAATGATCTTATTATCTTACTTAAATTTTAAGAAGAAAACAATATCTTAAGAAAGTTTTTATGTCAAACATAAAAAAGATGAAGATGATGACGATGTTTCGTCATTGTGGTTTATTTATTTTTAATATGAGTTTCAACCTACAGACAACAAAAGATTAAAAAAAATGATTTTGATGTTTTTAACTGTCTTTTTTTACCACTTTCTAGATAGTACAAATCACCAATACAATCCCGGGTATATCCCGAGATTAGCTGTAGACAATCCCGAAATACCGAGATTACAAAAATCGACCGGGATCGAATCCTCTACTCACAACACATAAACATCACACGACACCGTCGCCGCCGCTCTCGGCGACGAAGACCTCTCTTGCGCCCAGCACCTAACGCCGAGCGACGAGCCGCCAATACTCCTCCATCAAGTCCACCCAGTAACCAGAACGCAGCACCAAGTCGACGTACGGTCTCCCGGGAGACAGCCCTTGGTGCTGGCGTTGTAGGTAACTGTCCCATGCATTTAAAATAATGATGTCCACAAAGCTCGGTGAAGTTGCAAAAAATTGCGAGATTAGCAACAATTAAGTCACTACAAAACAGGAAAAGCCATCGTGAATGATGATGGTCGTAATTTTACACATTATTGAATTTTGTGTAAATTATGAGTAAAGTCAGTTAATTTAGTTGGGAAATATTTTAATTTTGTTCAGTGAAAGTGCACAAATGAAATAATCATGAAGGAATTAGTGTATCGTGAATTTCCTCGCTGCCGCCAAAATCTCCCAAAGTGAGCTTGTGTAAAGTGACCACCGCTTTACTCAAGACCCTGACGTGACTTTGTAAATAGTGACTAATGACTGTATAAGAATTAACTAATACGGAAGATATGTGACTAAAGACTATAAGAATTGATTACTACGGAAGACGTAGCAGCATGGCCTAAGGGTCTTTGCCGGCCCCAGAAAGGGGCAAATTAACCTAAAATAAAATTAGCAAATAATTATATAAACACACAAATTGACAGAAACAAAAAAAAAATGTGTGCGTGTACACTTGTAAGAAGTAAAGAAGTGAAACTTCTTTATGACGTTATTTTTCAAAAAATAATTTACTATATGCATCTTTACAGAAATTGGTTAAATAAAGTTTATTACCAATCCCTACTCCGCTGGAGAAAGTATACTTCGAATCACGCGTTGTAGGGATAAGAACAAAGATGGTGCGTAACGGAAAAATGTGACGCGTAACGAAAAAATGTTACACTAAATTTTTTTCCAACCCCGATAAAGAAGTTTCACTTCAAAACGTTTAGCCAACTGTCAAGAGTGTCAATCGTGTTAATTTTATAGGGAAAAAATCTATTTATTTTATTACGATTTGAGTTATAAGGCTCGGTACGGAAATTTTATGAGTAGTAAAATCAAGTGTAACACGAAAAGTTGAGGCGTTACGTAGAAACAGACAAACATATATATATATATAACTGTAGGCATGAACGTATAAAAGAAAATGAGATGGAATACACGAGACAGCGTATCTCATTCTCGGGATCTCCTCCTGCGCGATACTTCGTAGTCTCCGTGCAGGAGGAGTCGCTATCTATCAAAATACTGACTATTTGGATCACACTTCTAATGTCTGCGATGATACTAATTTCATAAGAATTAACATAAATAAATCTGCTGTAGGAGACACGTGTGCTGCAAGATACATTTCGTAAGGAGTAAACTCCAATCATGCGTCGTAGCTGACACACACACACACACTTTTTTATTCAATTATTTAACTATTTGACGTAGTAAGTATCAGTATCAGGGGATGGGAATAATAGTATTTGTCAATTTTAAAACGGTACTTGTATGAGCGGAATCGCAAGCGAAGTCGCTGTTTAAGCTCATTTTACACTGAACTTGTAACTAAACTCGGTTTTAAATATGGTTGGTGAAATCAGCTCTTAATCATAAAAATTATCAGTTTAAACTGAACTCAAATGACTTTAGGTTGTCAACATAAAAATAAGTACCTACGTGTTTTGACCCTTGTTAAAGTAATACATTAGGTTTTGTTAAGGGATCAATCAACGAGCAAAGTCATCTATACATACAATAAATCTGTAGAAGGGTCAATTCTGTACATTAAAAATATTGATAAAATAAATAGCAGGGGGTGTTAGTGGATATCGATACCAAATCCAAATATGTGATTAAAATTTCTTTTGTCTGTCTGTATGTTCAGACATCACGTGAAAACTAACGGTTCGATTTCGATGAAACTTGATATAATTACACCTTATTATCCTGGGCATAAAAAGGGATACTTGTTATCCTGGAAAAATACGTGGAAAAAATCTTAATTTTTCAGTTTTATCACGCGAATCACGCGAGTCGCGGGCGGAAGCTAGTTGCGATAATAATATTAAAGCCTTAAAGTGAATAACCTTGAAACATTATTTCATGAAAAAAGCACGCAACGAGACTACTAGCCATTTTATAATAAAACTGTGTCACATGAATGTAAATTAATTAGCAGTTATGCCAATAGTTTTTAATATACCTGTCGGAGGGTATTCCCCCATCTTTAAGTACCTAGGTACTTAGTACATTTTTGCGTATTTTTTATAGCAACTCTCAGACATCTATACACATACATAAAATTGAGTACCCATTTCGTGTGGTCACCGCATTATGCCTGAATGAAACCGATTTTGTTTATTTTTTTTTGTTGAGCTAGTCAGGAAAAGGTTTTTCAGAAAAAAAAAACAGGAAAATGGGAAAAGAAATGCTTTAGCTCAACCAAACTGTTAGTAGCTGTTAATGCCAAGCGACACGAAGTTCGTCGGATCGGCTAGTGGATTTATAATAATTTTTGATATGAAACGATATTTTGTGTGAGTTAGCGAACAAGCACACGACTTTGCAAATAATAAAAGACTAGACGTAGCCCGTAGACACCATAGACGTTACAAGTGCGTTGTTGTTCTATGGTCTGATCTATAGACCTGTACAAGGCTTTCCTCCAAACCGGAACATGAAGGATGACTTTCACGGGAGGAAAATGCTAGGCAGTGTAATTTTATGATAATGGAAGCACACAAGCAGATGGATTTCCTGAATGTTATAGACTAGGAGGAATCGGAGCATAAGTACCGAAAACTATTCCACCTCAATTTTTTTAGTCGATCCTATTCAAATTGCCCTCCTAATGATATATAAATGCATGTTGCCATGGAGCGACCCGGTGCCATATTGTTTAAACCGAAATTGTTTAAACAATGGCAAGGAATAGTTATTTTTCAACAGGACATTTTTTTGAATATTCTTTATTGAAACACCAATAAAATATATCTTATGACTTTTCACAATAAAGTTAACATTTTTAAAGATATGAATTTTTAAAAGTTCGAAAAATCTCAAATTTGGGTACTTTCGGCCCATGAAAAATATATCAAAGAAAAACATAATGTTTAAGTAATATATTTTTTTAATCCTCTATACAATAGTTAATAACATTATTAATAGAGATTTTACAAAAAACAATGTTTATATCTTTTTTTAATTGTTAAAATAAAGGCTTATTTTACATCTGTTATAATGGGTTTCCGCAAAGTAGCTGCTGATTCAATAAAATACCTAGTTACATGTCACAGTGTTAGTCACAGACAGTATCTTCACGACCATAAAATCCCCGAAGAGGCAGGCAGAGGCACTACCAGGTCACCCGCGACTAGCCAAAGCCACTAAATCCCATAATGTGATACGTGGCAAGCCTATTGCCAACCGGGCGTAACAAAAAAATAACTTTTATTTTTAATAGAAAATTGAAAACCCGGAAAATATATTTTTATATATTATATTCTTAAAGTATTTCAAGTCTTAAAGTCTGAATCACAGCCACGTAGAAGTATGCCACTAGTATTATTTTTTTACAATAACAAACTTTGATTTTACAGGCTTACTTACAATTACACGGTTTTTTTAAGATTAGTTGGGAATGGGCTTTTGTTCATAATTAAAGATAGCAAAGTACCATTCTCTAATTTATAGTCGAAATTCAGAAAATCTTAATTTTAACCAATCCGCACGAGTCGCTCCTAAACTGTATCACCGAGATGTCACGGTGTTATGACGGTAAACCTATACTGCCTGCCTGGTAGGAAGGCAGATGGTCCATTCTATAGAAGAGGCCGGACTAACACGGGGAAAATCCGATATCGGGGGGATATCCGGACAAGTTGCTTCATAACACTCTACCGGCAGTCTTTTTGGTATTGAGTTATGTCTTAACCTGTGCTCGACTCTCACGAGCTGCCTGGCAGAAGTGCACATTGTTCACTCATTTGTTTGAATCGGGTAATGTGTTGCTAAGCAGCGTTTTTTTAACTTCACAGGACTTTTTGGACGAGTGTAATGCTCATCCAGAGACATTATTATTTAAATGGATTGGACTGTTCCCTACAGCTTATTGAAGATTTTTAAATGTAAGTATCTCCGAAGGATTGTAAAGTAAGACTGTTTAATTTAAATAATAAGCAAGTAAAAAAAGAATGAAAACCAATATACTTATACTATGTTTTATCTCGAAATATAGGTATGTACTTTCGGTCAACATAAGTACTTTAGGTAAACGACTTTCTTCGGGGTATAAATAACTTTAATACAAACATGACTTTAGCTCGAGCAAATCCGCAGGGAAATCTAGTGACAATATAAATACGAAATACCTGCTCACGATAAACAAAATTCTCGATATACTCCTTGTCTTTTTTACCGATCTAATTTTGACAGCATAATTACGAAATAATCAAGGATTTAAAGATAAATCTAAAAGTATTTATCTATGTTTTTACATACTTACCTAAACGCATTAAAATATGTTAGTGCTACTAACGATACTATTATCTTTCCAATTTAATATCTAACACATCCAAATCAGTTTGGACGTCAAGAAATACTTATAGGTATATTCTAGGCATATAGGTTTAACAATCTTAAAAACAAGGGGGTTGCAATTTTCGACTTCTAGGTAGGGTCGTTGTGCCAGTTCGCGTCCACTTCCCCGTCTGCTTTCCTTGCCAGTCAGCTCGTAAAAGGCGAGCGTAGGCTCACCGTCACTAGCACCGTGACATCTGACTAGGTGGTAGAGTTTAGCAGCGACTCGCCTGGATAGGTGCCACCGCCTTATCTATTCCTGCCGCCATAACGTCATGACGTGTTCCGGTTCGGAGGTTAAGGTAGCCGGTAAACTTATTTTCGCTCGAGGCCTAGCATCCTGGCGTCAGGTTGGCAACGCACCATTGCCACCTTGGATGTCTCTAGGCGGCGTGAATTTTTTAACATCAGAAAAACCGTCTGCTTGTTTGCCTTCCAATATCATAAAAAAAACTTAGTGGAGTTTGCAGGTTTGAAGGAAAATATAAAAATGTTCTAGATCTTGTTTTGAATTAACCAATACTGTAACCCATCAGTAGTACAGTCTATTTTAGAATGAAGCTAAGTTTTGGCAAAAAGGTTGAGTTATTATTTTTTAATGATTCAAATAATCAAAATAAGGCGATTCCCCAGTTCACGTCCACAAAATCCAGATCGCGTCCACCCATGGACCAGTTGGACGCGATCCGACCTCCTCTTATCTCTAAAAGGAGATAAGGGGAGGTTTTATTGAAAAAATGTAAAGAAATATTGGGTTTTAACTATTTCTTTATAAAATACGTCCCACGTTCACGTCTAATCACTAGCTGGGTTGGCAGAGAATATCGAGTTTCACTAGCTTTCTTCACATTCATTACTTTTTTCATGTAAAGAAGCTGGTTGTGGAGACTGTGACTGTGTTGGCCCTGGGTTAAACTAGTCGTGGAATGTCAACCTAGGTCTCCTCGGGTAACTAAGTACATCCATCCAATTTCGCAGTGTACGTCTGTACCGTCTATCATTCATCTGCCGTTCTTACAACATGAACGAACAAACGGAGCATGCCCTTACTCACTATAGGATCTTTTTTGCGTATTCATATTTTTACTGTTTTAGGTATCCCTTATAATTTATTATTTTATAAATACCATCATCAGTTTTAAAACTTAATTTAAGTTTGGATTAAAAGTTAAATTTAAAATAAGTATAAGTTTAAGCCCTTACTAGGATGCTGTGACAAGCGAAACCGGTAGCCTATTTATATGACAATAAATTACAAGTGATACGTAAAACAGTACAAGTGTTTCGTCATTTAAATAATATGAATATTTGGCAGTTTTACCAAGCGCCGACATTGGAAAATATCATTTTTTGCGTAGGGTTGTTGTGTCAGATCGCGTCCACTTAGTGGAGTTTGCAGGTTTGAGGTAAAATATAAAAATG
>NJDD01007662.1:4061-42868 GCA_002245505.1 Calephelis nemesis | reverse complement strand
GAGACCAAAAATTTTTGTAAAAAATATCCGATTCCTATTATTGGCAAAGAAGCGTAGCGAACATAGATGGTTAGTATACCAAGTCAGTAGATAGTTATTCCTACCAAACATGGCAACGGCAAGCCCTGACGCTATGGTAGAGTACTTCACGCCCATATCCCCGAAAAGGTTGGCAGAGGCACAACCAAGGCACACACGACTAGCCGAAGACACTAATCCCACAATGTGATAGGTGGTAAGCCAATCGCCAAACGGACACATATATCCAATCCCGAGCAACATTTTTTTATTTGAAAATTTGAAAAACCACATTTTCTTTTTTATTGTCCAACCCGGGAATCGAACCCGGGACCTCATGAAGTCAAGTCTAATACCTGGACCGCTAGACCACTGACCACACATATGTATTTTTTTCAACAAAATCCACTGTTATTTTGAATGAAAAAAACTTGATATTGCTGACGTGTTTTACCGTACATGGCCTCTTAAGTCTCTTACGTAATTACGCATTTTTTATTGACTACTTTGTGATTTATAATCGAAGAAAAGCAGTTGAATGGATTTACTAATATTGGACAATTAGTCGTAGTCACGATGTAATTTTTTTTCTTAAATACGAGTATGTGGGTCACCTTATGAAAAGGGAGCATCGCCGTCTACAGACATCCACCGCACCGCCCCTCAGAAGCGTAATCAACTTTTGAGTCATGAATGCGCACTTTTCTTAAAGGTTCTTAAGTTGTATTCATTTGGAAATGCTGTCCAAGGTAACTGGTACCAAAAAGGTGGTGATGAAAATTGGTAACTAACGGGTGATTGATAATTCAAGAGTCTCTGCGTTGGTTGCGGTCAAAAGCAAAAGCTGGTACTGGGAAATTATTTGGAGTGGAGAGTAGGATTATTTCTATGAAAGAGGAGGCAAGCGAGTAACTGATTCTTCTTATGGTCAATTTCTTTCTACATTCCAAGAACTGCAATTCCATGTTTTTCGCAGTTGCTTTAGCTACCTTTTATGGCTTCTGAGGGGTAATAACCGGTGCTTGCCTCTTACATATCCTCAGAGAAATTAAACCAGTTTGATAGATAAAAAATAATAGTTTTGACTATAGACTAGAGTAGAAGCCTTTAAAAATAATAAAAAGTGAAATAAAATAGTAGTAGGATGAAACCCATTAGAAAAGGAGGAGAATATGATCAAAATTAAAGGAAAAATAAATTACGGTCGATCCGAGTTCGGGAAGTGGGAGGAGGGGGGGTTTAAGGTTAAAAAATGGTTTATCTTGATTTCCGGCAAAACTAAAAGTCCTATCGAAAAAAGTCTCATGGCAAAGTTGTAGGTAATAAAAAGATCTAAAACTTTTGTCTTAACACTTTTTTCACCTAACCTCAAAATTTATGTGAAAAATTCAAAAAACCAAGTTTTTGGTTTTTTATTTTTATCTTTTACAAAAATTTCCTTTTTTTAATGAAATTTGGTGAAAACTTACCTTTTTATGTCCCAAATACGCTGTAATTTATTTGATTAAAATTTTTATTTTTTCACCTAATTTTGAATTAACATCGAAAAAACACCCTAACTTTCAATCGAAAAGTCACCCGTCAAAATATCAGCTTTTTTCAAAAAGTTGGTATGTTTTCTGTTCGTTGAAATCTCTACTTTTCGGTGGTGAAAAAAAAAATTATGTTACTCTAGTAAATCTTCACAGAAAATGCAAAAAATCGAAAAAAACTCGAATTCGAATTTTTTTTTTAAATTTTTATAAAAAATGTTGAGCTATTTATCAAAATTAACACTTTAATTACTCGAAAAACATTAGATTACATGTTACATTGATAAAAAAATTGCAAATAAGAATATACCTTCTACTATAATTAACAAAACAAATAGGTTAATAAAATTAATATTTAATAAGACATTTACAATATTTGGAGAAAGTTGTTGAATATTCTTTAAATTATATGCGTAGATGTCTATTTATAACTATTTTAAGAACAATTATATACCCGAGTGACCTACGAAAAATAGTAGCCCATCAAAAGGTACTTCATGGAGAAGTGGGGAAGGGGCTAGGCGAGATCGGGTCTTACTACATACATACCTACTATTTCGTAGCAGCTGTTACAACCGTTAGCCTAACCAATATTCGAAATAGTACTGTACAATATTTGGAGAAAGTTGTTGAATATTCTTTAAATTATATGCGTAGATGTCTATTTATAACTATTTTAAGAACAATTATATACCTGAGTGACCTACGAAAAATAGTAGCCCATCAAAAGGTACTTCATGGAGAAGTGGGGAAGGGGCTAGGCGAGTTCGGGTCTTACTACATACATACCTACTTTTTCGTAGCAGCTGTTACAACCGTTAGCCTAACCAATATTCGAAATAGTACTGTATTTCGAATATTGGTTAGGCAACAACAATAATACTTGGTTGGTAATATACAACATAGTTTATAAAAATACACGTGCACGCTGAGTTTCTTGAAGATAATTGTGACAAGTTTATTTAAAAAAAAACTTTTCGAATCTGCATAGGAATAATAATAATAATTATTATTAAAATATACTATAATATATATAATATTAAATGTAGATACTTTATTATGATTACGTTATTCATTACAATATTTTTAACACATTAATTTTATGATTCATAACTGTTAGTACAACATTTTTGGCAAATAAAACAATAATAGTAATTATTATTAATAATCGTAACGTAATCATATTAAAGTATCTACATTTAATAGTACGAGTTACATCTATATTTTTATATAATGAGATTTTCTATGACATAAATGTAATAAGCATTGAATAAATCAAGTTTTTAATAGAAACAAATTCCAGCAATCACATTTTTGAAATAAAATTATTTATGATAATAAAAAAAAATTGAATTCGAGTTTTTTTCGATTTTTTGCATTTTCTGTGAAGATTTACAATAGTGACATATATTTTTTTTCACCACCAAAAAGTAGAGATTTCAACGAACAGAAAACATACCAACTTTTTGAAAAAAGCTGATATTTTGACGGGTGACTTTTCAATTGAAAGTTAGGGTGTTTTTACGATATTAATTCAAAATTAGGTGAAAAAATAAATGTTTTTAATCAAATAAATTACAGGGTATTTGGGACATGAAAAGGTAAGTTTTCACCAAATTTCGTTAAAAAAAAATTTTTGTAAAAGATAAAAATAAAAAACCAAAAACTTGGTTTTTTGAATTTTTCACAAAAATTTTGAGGTTATGTGAAAAAAGTGTTAAGACAAAAGTTTTAGATCTTTTTATTACCTACAACTTTGCCATGAGACTTTTTTCGATAGGACTTTTAGTTTTGCCGGAAATCAAGATAAACCATTTTTTACCCTTAAACCTCCCCCCTCCCACTTCCCGAACTCGGATCGACCGTAATTTATTTTTCCTTTAATTTTGATCATATTCTCCTCCTTTTCAAATGGGTTTCATCCTACTACTATTTTATTTGGTTTTAAAAATGATCGACCCTGGTCTATTAATATACTCGACAATCATATCTATGCACATATGTTTTATATATTAATAATTTGATATATCAAGACATTCCAAGCCCTTAGGGATAGAAACCTAAAATTGTTTTGCACACGTACTCATAGCACGAATTTAGACATCGACTAAAGATTTTTTTTAATCCAAGTGCTCTATGTATTAAAACGTAAAACCAAAAGTTTGGGCCCCTTTTTACGACAATTGTTGCGCGGACACAGGAGCATAAAATTTGACACACTTATAGTTTACGTGTATGAGAAGTGCAAAATGCTAATATTTTTCAATATTAATGCTTATAAAGTACATTATATTTATAAATAAAACATTACCCACACTAACATGCATTTAACACACACACAAATATATTGATGATAACAATAAAAGATCACAGATGGCGCATTAAAAGTTTGGTAACAAAGTAGTTGGTCTTAAGAAATGAAGATGGCGTTCTTATCAACAAGATATTAAAATTGATTATGGTCGAATTTCGACTAACGGGCGACCACTAGTAAAATTAATTCCTCTGACATAATTATGTACACGAAATTTAATAGGAATTGAGTAGGTATAAGAAAAATAATGTGATACATATTTCAATGTTTTCCAAAATGCAACCTTTATGTGGACAAAATAAGGGATAAAATTTCGTATAAATACACAGGCCAAACCCTTGGCGCTGGAATCTTAAGATTTCGCACACGCATTCCTCTTATGACGCAGATTTCACTAATAGAAAATGCTGTTATTTTTTAGGTTAATTTGCCCCTTTCTGAGACCTTTAGGCCATGCTGCCACCTCTTCCGTATTAATTAATTCTTATACAGTCATTAGTCACTATTTACAAAGTCACGTCAGGTTCTTGAGTAAAGTCACTTGCGGTGGTCTTTACACAAGCTCACTATGGAAGATTTGGCGACAGCGAGGAAATTCACGATACACTAATTCCTTCATGATTATTTCATTTGTGCACTTTCACTGAAAAAAAATTAAACGCATTCCCACCTAAATTAACTAATTTTACTCATAATTTACAATAAATTCAATAATTGTAAAAAAATTAAGACCATCTTCAATCACGATGGCGCCAAAACCCCAGAAAATACTATTATTATTCGCTCATATAACATTTTCTGTATATTATTGTTTGCTTCGATTTTTAATTTCTTGCAATTTCATTTTCTTCGTATAAAGCAATATCCTTGAGAAATAAGTTTACGATTTATAATTTGGGGTCAGTCATAAATTATTAATACCTGCCAAGAAAAGAAGCGGACCATATTAATTTTTAATTTAAAGATTGATCTGTATGTTATAGCATAGAAATATGCTGTTCTTTTGTTTTATGATATTAGAAGGCAAACAAGCAGACGGATTTCCTGATGGTAAGAAATTCACGCCGCCTAGAGACACCAACGGTGATAATGGTGCGTTGCCAACCTGAGGCCGGGGTGTTAGGCCTCGAGCAAAAGTAAGTTTACCGGCTACCTTACCCTCCAAACCGGAACGTGTCATGACGTTATGGCGGCAGGAATAGGTAAGGCGGTGGTATCAATCCGGGTGAATCGCTGCGAAACTCTACCACCTAGTCAGATTTCACGTTGCTAGTGACGGTAAGCCTTTGCTCACCTATTACGAGCTGCTTGGCAGGAAGGCAGATGGTCTATTCTGTAAAGGAGCCCGAACTAACACGGGGTAATATAACTTTAACTCACACCCCGACGTACTTACTACAGCTCCAGATAGAGGATCTCTCCGAGGTACGAACGTACGGATACGTGTGTGATCCACAAAATCGAATGCTTCCGTTGAGTCAAAAAAGAACATTTTGTTAGGGCATCCCGCTTCAGTGTTATTGACAATATTGTAAGTAGCTCCGGGTGGTGCAGTACCCGTCTGCTTCGTTATTGTCAGCAACAGATCAAACAATCGGGTATGAAAGAGCACAACCGACAAGTTTACTCGTAGCTGTCAAAAATGAGACACAGGTACATGAGATTATTTTCTGAGTTTTGTACCTGTCTATATTTTGTGAATGTTCCTGTTAGGTAAAATAATTTTTCAGAGTTTGAAAAAGCAGAAGAAGGTTGCATTTTTGATTACTGCATTTTTTATGTGATTTTTGTCATTTGTTAACTGATTTAAAAAAAAACAATATATGATTTGAAAGAGCATAGTTTCGAGGTGGCTGCTTCACTACAAACTCAGAATCCGATAATTTATTGAATCCCAGGGAAATTGAGAAAAATCCTTACTTTTTTGTATCCTCATTTACATGGCATAATAGTGAAATTAAACTAAAATTTTAGTCATTAACTAGCCTAACCGGCGAACTTCGTTCATATTAACAACTACTAACTTTTTTTCTACTTTCTCTGAAATTTTCACCGTTTTCCCCTTTATATGATCCGTCTCCTGACAAAAGCTAACACAAAAAAGGGAATTCGGACTAGAAGGGAATTACACAATTGGTCCATCCGTTTAGACGTCATGCGGTGACCACGTAACATGGAGATTAATTTTTACATAATATATAGATATAGATCCATAAAAAAACATATTATGTATCATGATGTAACGCTAAGTCGAAAATAATAAAAAAACTTTATTTTTCAACCGACGAAAAAAGGAATAGGTTCTCAATTTGACCCCGTATGTTTTTTTTGTATGTATGATACTCGATTATTCCTGTGTTTGTGGACGGATTTTCAAAATTGTTTTTTTAATTGAAAGCCTATACTCTCATGGCGGTCCCATTATAATTTGGTCCAGGTATAATACATTAGCATTCATGAGAAAACCACATATGTTCCAATTTGGAGTGTCGGTTTTTTGCAGTTTTACTGCGTTTAAATTATTATAAAATAATGTTGTTCTGATTTGCCCAGCGTCTTCTAAAAGGTGCCAACAAAATTTTCTTTCATCTGAAAAATGATTTTCGCATTTGCTTTTTAGTAATTACTGAGTGGTATCTAGAGAGAGCGGCTCTAAGGCTCGTCGCGTCGCAAAACTAGCTCACCACAAACATTTATAGTGTGTTACGAGAAAAGGGATACTATAAGAGTGATGTTAGAGTTTTGGGACAACTAGCCCGGATCGGTATTGCCAAACGTGTAACGGTTCTAGGCGGCAGAAAAATACTGTTTGTAAACATTAGTTTGCATCCTTCTACATAATAATAATAATAAATCATCTTTATTTCACATAAACCTACAAGAAGCACTTGTGACGGGTCTATATCTTATACCTTTAAACGAGCAATTTTTGTATATATATATTATATATATAATTGGAATCTCGAAATCGGCTCCAACGATTTTCATGAAATTTAGTATATAGGGGGTTTCGGGGGCGATAAATCGATCTAGCTAGGAATCATTTTCAGAAAATGTCATATTCGTGTTTTATTGTTGTTGTTAAGTAACGAAGTCCGTTGTTAAGTAACGCAGTCAATGATTGTTTGCTTTGAGGTTAGACTTTATAAATTTTCGTACTTAAATATAATTTCCAAAAAACACAATTTATAAAAAAACAAAAAAAAATACCGAGCAAAGCTCGGTCATCCAGGTACTAATAATAAATCTACCACCGGATCGTGACGCGGCCGCACACTGAGAAGATCCGGCAAGAAACTCGACGGGCTTGTCTTTTTTTTCTTATTTTAAAATATATTTACAATAATTAATATAACGATACATTATATATTACAAGAGATTGGCATGAGGAGCAATTAATCCCAAGCAGTCTTATCTCCTAAATATTCAGCAATGTTATAATAACCTCTTTGGTTTAATTTACATTTAACACATTTTTTAAATTTATTAATTGGAAGTTCTTTCATATAATTGGGAAATTTATTGTACAACTGTATACATAGGCCTATGAAAGAATGGCTTACTCTGTGGAGATGAGACACATGCACAGCAAGATTATTTTTATTCCTTGTATTGACACAGTGTATATCACAATTTCTTTTAGATGAACTTGAATTTCTGTGAACATACATTAAATTTTCAAATAGGTATATACTGAGATGCTACAGTCGGAATCTTGATTTATTTGAATTTTTCTCTCAGGGAAACTCTTGGGCCTAGGTTATAAATTGCCCTTATGGCTATGGATAATGGATGTAGTCCAAACTTCGACGAGTGGAAAGTTTTCGTCAAAGTTACCTTTTTAGAAAGCGTGTTTACAGCCGTCTAGAATGTCTAAAAATACGAGTCCTGTCATGTTTTGTTCTAGAAATGAAACGAAAGCATACCAACATGTTCTACCACGTTATGGTGTATAAATATTTTAATACTTTTAAAAATATTTAGCTACAAATGTCTTTTTTTTATTTAGTACTTAGTGTCAACGGCGAGTCATGGGTGACCTGGTATCTCTGCCTACCTCTTAGATATGGTCTCGAAGACACTATAACAAGACTACTTAATTATTAATAACATACAATTACAAAATGGAACATAATCTAACGTAACCTACCACTGTTTTGAAACCTAGCCTTTCAGGAGAAGTAAAGGCAAAACAAACTCCTCGGTAACTGTAACTTCTTTGATTATGGTAAATTAATAACTGATACAAACAATTTAAATTTCAAAATTTCCACTGCAAGAAAAAAGGTAAGAAGGGTAAGAAGGTTGGGTAAGGGATGAAAGGTTAAGTTATTTGTACTCGTAGATTAACTACTAATTCTTGAGGTTTGCAAATTTGGTATTTACAGGTGACGTGTATGTCTTACCATTAAGAAATCCAACTGCTTGTTGTCTTCCGGTCATTTTATTCGTCTTGTAGTTAATTTTGGTCAATTCAGAGTTCTCCTATTTTAAAGTGTCCCTTCAGTATGAAAAAAGAAATTATGCATTTATAATAAGTAATGCATAGTCCGCCAAAAACATGCTGTAAGAAACTAGCCATGTCTCGGTGGAGTTGCTTGTTTATCTCTAAAAGTAATTAAATCTAGACAAAATAGTGCCGAGTCTAAGTTCCTTACTACGATTTTTTTGAAATGGGCCAAAATGGTTTTAGTAAAAGATGGCATGTCAGTATTTGCTTCGCGTTCTATCTTCTCTTAGCTCATTGGATTATTTATGATGAAATGATGTAATATTAAACGGGCGATTATTTTGAAATAAAGAGCCTGCAAAGTATCTGCGTCGTTTCAGCCGACATTGTCTTTAATATTTTTAAATGTAGTGTGTAGGTGTCTACATCCGCGTCGTGGGTTACGTGTTAAAAAAATATTCCACATTTTTGCGTTTAAGGTGAATATAGAATTGAAGTGTTCATTTAAAATATGGAGCAGGTTATCAAATATCATAATTTTCCATCCTTTATATTTATAATGCATAGTTTGTCCATGAACCTGTCTGATGTTCCTTAAGTGTAAATAGAGTCTACTATAGAAGCACATACAGAGAGAAGAAGACTATATATCCTTGCTTTAAATAAATCCAGTATGTCCCCTTTAAACCCTTGCTTTTAGGAAATCCGGTATTTAATGTAGGTTACTCCTACATTGAATACATTTACATAAGGAATAAGATTATTTTAAACAAACGGCTTCGTAGAAAATTCCAGTCCTTAGCTGTTGTAAGCACCAAATAAATTGGCAAATTTATTCATGATTTTGCGAAAGATTTCAGATTCGTGCTGTTAAGTTTCCCATGTGTTCTTAATTTTTTTGATATACAATATCGGTTCTCCTTACGGTAAGAGATAACTGTGTCTTGAAAAATCTTAGGTGAATTTCTGAACAGCAGGAGGATAGCATTTACACACTAACCTTTTCAAGTAGTAAAAAGCCCGAGTGTTAAACTCATTGGCTAAGGATCAGAGTGTTGGAATACCCCCGAAACTTATTTCTGTACCACTTTACTGTTACCACCAGATATGCAAGATATCTTAGACGTAAACATCTTAGATGTGTCTGCTTGAAACATGGTTGGGAAACTTCCCATATTATGACATTGGTGATGGTGACAGGAATAAGTAAGGTGCGATTTTATTAAGAGAAAGTATGTAATATTGAACGGCCATTTATTTTGCAACAAAGAGCCATCAAAATAACTGCTTTGTTTCAGTCAAAGTTGTCCCAAAGGTTTTAGCCTCCAAACTCACAAGGAAAATGTTTCATAACGACTGTTGTTTGATCAAGGTGCGAATATTGTGGGCTCGAAGTGGAACGCCACTATTTATTATTTTTCTACCCTTTTTTGAGCAAAGCGACAGCGACCGAGGCTGTAAGCTTGAGAGGCCGCTGCCCCCCCGCCAGTCCGCTTAAGGCAACTGTGAGACAAGGAGCTATTCCTTCGCTTCCGGATAATCTTTAATAAAGACTTTCTTCGTCCGTGACGAATCCCTGATTAGCCAAGTAAGAGTGCCGTGCATCCTGCTGAAAGCTGAGGGACTGGATCTGAGCCAGGAGAGGGGGAAAATAAGGTTAGTGGTTGCTTTTATTTCGAGTTGATTGTTCGCACAGTGATCTTAGGACTCGTCAGTAATTATAAAATTAACATCAATTTATAGTCCACAATAATCAATTTTTTCATGACTTATTAAGTTACCAGCGCCGGTTGTTTTATACAACAACTGTGATCGCGACTATGGAGAAGGCGACAGGAATAGGTAAGGTGGGATTATGTATATGGGGAAATTATGTAACATTGAACCGGTATTTCTTTTGTAACAAAAAGTCTGCGAAGTTTCTGCTTCGTTTCAGCCAACACTGTCTTAAAGATTTTAGCATTCAACCTCTCAAGGAAAATGTTTCATCCTGACTGTGATCTTTAAACGTGAACAGATAGTAAAACTTTGATAATATTCAAATGTAATGTGAAGATGTCTGCGCTGTGGGTAACGTGTTGGAAAAATATTCCACATGTTTGCGTTCAAGGTAAAATTAGAATTAAAGTATTACCTAACCTAAAATATGGAGCAGGTTATCAAATTATATAATTTGTATTTTAAACTGCACAGTTTGTCTATGAAGCTGTTGGTTATGTCTAAAATGTAGGTAGACTTTAATATGGAAGCACATTAAGTTAGTAGAAACCTATCCACTCTTACTTTAGATATTTCTTTTTAAATCACCGGAACTCATGATTACTCTATAGAAAATGAAGAAAATTCCAGTTCTTTGCAGTATCAAACACAAAATGAGAAAGGACGTTAAGAAACATGACCGTTGAACATGACTCTCTTCTTGTCCAAGTTCATCCTAAGACCCTGTGCAGACAGAAGCTAGGCGCTTGCCTCTAGGTTTGAGAACGTAGGGAGAGCTATCTGCACACGTGGATAGGTTGGGGACTGAAAGTGGTTACGCGAAGGAAACTAGACCCCCTAACCCTAACAGCCCTAAGACGGTCCCTATCCTGACCATAAAATGAATATATACATATATAAATAGATGCGGGATGTCTAGGGCCTGAGACCTACTGGCTCTAAACGGAAGGTTGGTAGGAAATAGGTGTGAGGTACGATAATCACCACCTACCACATCAGACTCTCTGTGGTAGTACCGATATAATAGGTAGACTAGGAAGCCGTCTTATGTCGTGGTGATGGATAGTCAGAGGGGCAGGGACAATAAGGTGATGAATGAGAACTCCACGGACAGTTGAGCTCTGCCCGACCATGCGGGGACATGCTCTTTTATTACCTCGGTACCATACATGAAACACAGTATACATTTTTCTCTGTCTAGTTGATGACATACTTGCAATGAACATATTATTGTGCAACTAGGTTGCTGATAGGTAATGTTGGCCGGATGTCGCGCTGGTTATGAAATATTAGGGTTCCGTAACGACGAAGCCCTCGATTATGTTCGCATGAACAGACCCACCTGTTGGGAAACTCTATCGAGGTCACCTAACATCTTCCGCAAGTCTTCCACCGAGTCTTTTCCAGTCTAGAAGCTTGAAAACATTTTCCAGTGCAACAGTGAACAGTTTCGGAGGAATAAAGTCTCCCTGTCTCACACTTTTCTGCAACTGGATCGCTTTCAAGCTTTGATCCTGTAATTGGACCAACATAGTGGCTTTTTCGTACAAACACGTCAACACTTCGATGTATCGATAGTCGATGCGGCACCGCTGTAATGACTGAAGCACCGCCCACGTCTCGACCGAATCGAAGGCTTTCTGGTGGTCCACAAACGCTAGACATAATGGCCGATTATACTCCTCAGTCTTCTGTATAATCTGGCGCAGCTTATGAATGTGATCTACGGTACTAAAGCCTTTACGGAACCCGACTTGCGCGGGAAGTTGGAAATCGTCCAACCTGCGTGATAGTCAGTTCGTGATGACCCCTAAAAACAACGTCACTCAGAAGTGAGATATGTCTTTAATTTTTAAATAAGGTTTGGTATAGAACTACCCCAATTCTGGTCCACGCTTCTGAAACACTGCATTCGAGGATGACGGAATAAATATATATAAAGCTTCTGGAGGACTTTAAGTACTGGCATTCTACCCACCCTCAGTAGCTCAGCAGTAATTCCATCGTCCTTCGACGATTTTTTTTTTTGTGTGGTGATCAAGGAGTACGTGGTTTGTCTACCAAATTTCTATTTAACAAGAAATACTCTGTTTTAGCTACTGTGCCCAATGTGAGATCATTGGAAATAATACAAAGTTTTAGAGATTTTTCAGGTTTATCAAGCAAGGATTCACAAATATTAGTAGTGTTTTAGATAAATTAAACCATTGTTAACAGGTATTTTTATTAAAAGTTATGCATAACAGGTATTTAAACGTAGCTCTTCTAAATCATAAGTTGAAATGAATTGAATTATTCAAAGTTGAAAGTTGAAATGAATTATTCAGCTATCCTCTTCTAGGCTACGTGACCGACTCCTTGCTTCTTGGATAGCTTTTAATAAGAAACATCCTAACAATAGGCTCAACTGTGAGGATATTGGACTGAAATGCAAAGAACCAATTTATGTAATGGAGCATTTGTCAACTTATAACAAAGGGCTTCATGCAGCTGCCAGACAAAAAGCTAAGGAACTAGGTTATAAATATGTTGGGGTTAGGAACGGACGAATTTTTATGCGCAGAAGTGATAATTCTACATACATTTTGATTAAAGATCTTCACACATTGGATAAATTAACAAACTCGGGAGAGTAGATTTAGTATATATAGACATTTTATTTCTCTTTCTGTTTTTTTTTTTTTCATTTTACTGTAACTTCCAGAATAAATCAGAATGTTTTAAATATATATTATCAAAATTTTCGTGGTCTTAGAACCAAAACTCATGAGTTTTATATAAATTTTTGTTGCGAAGACTATGATGTTATTGTGTTAACTGAAACGTGGTTAAACGAAGGAGTTATTAGCAGCGAACTATTTCATGATAAATATGTTGTGTATAGACGTGATAGAGATCTTAATGTTCCAAATTCAAAAAAAGACGGTGGTGGGGTACTGATTGCCGTTTCCAGCAGATTTAGTTCTAGGCGTATGGCTACTTGGGACAGTGATTGTGAGGATCTTTGGATTACTATTAATGTTAATATTTCAAAGACGATAAATAAAATAGCGTTATGTGTTGTTTATCTACCTCCACCTGCGACTATGAATCTAATTGAATGATTTATTAATACTTAATTGTGATACTGTATTTGATAAATGGGATTTGCCTTGCTGTATTTCTGGTGATTTTAATTTAAATATAAAATGGGACTTGAATGATTAAAAATGAGTAAACTCAAATAAATTGGCGCAGTGTTTTCTTGATTTTGTTAATACTAACAAATTATTTCAATACAATCGGACTGTTAATATATCAGGTAATATTTTAGACCTCGTCTTATCAGACGTTCGTTCTTGTCAAGTAAAAGAATCACAAACAGCATTGTCGACAGTTGACCGGTTTTACCCACCTTTGATATCCTGTATTGGCAAAATCAATGATAATAGACTTCCATACAATAGCCAAGAGTTAAAATTAGACTTTTTTAAAGCAAACTACAATGATATCCGGGACCATCTAGAATCAGTAGATTGGCTTGGGAAATTAAAACAGTTACAAGATGTCAACGAGATGGTATCTGTTTTTTATGATATAATTCAGACAATAATTAGAGAATTCATACCCAAGCGAAAACAAAGTAATAAGAAATTTCCTGTATGGTTTAGTTGAAATCTTATTAGAGCTCTGAAGGAAAAGTACAACATGTTTGTCAGGTACAAAAAGTATGAAATCCGATGGATAAAATACAATTAAATCTACTAAGTAAGCGATGTGAGAAGTTAGCTGTTGATTGTTATAAAACTTATATTAAAGTAATAGAAGATAAGCTTCCCGATAATCCAAAACTGTTTTGGTCATTTGTGAAGGCAAAGCGCGGCGATACAAGTAATTATCCATCTAGCATGACAAATGGTACAAAACATACTACTGACTTAAAGGAAATATGTGACATGTTTGCATCTTCGTTTTCCTCTGCTTATAGTCAACCGTTTATTTTCAGAGATGAAAATATTTTTGTCACTTAAACAAATTAAGAAATTACACTGAAGCTTTGACTGCACCTAAAATAAGTAGAAACTGTGTTTTAAAACAATTAAATTCACTTAATCGATATAAGGGAGCAGGCGAGGATGAAATTCCGCCGATTTTTATTATTGAGTGTGCCCAGCAACTTGCATTGCCCCTTTGTTTTATTTTTAATAAGTCGCTAGAATCTGGTATTTTCCTAGTGCCTGGAAAATAGCGAAAGTTGTCCCTGTGCCTAAATCTGACAATAATGAAATCATATCTAATTACAGGCCGATTTCCATTTTATCTACATTTAGCAAAGTTTTTGAATCTTTAATTTGTCCATTCTTTCAGCGGTATTTAGATCTATATATAAATGACAATCAGTTTGGATTCGTGAAACGCAGATCAACTGCTACTAATTTGACAAGTTTTACTGAAACTGTATCTCGGCTTATTGATACTAACAGCGAAGTAGATGTTATGTACACAGATTTCAGTAAAGCTTTCGACCGCGTGCCTCATAATTTGTTATTGAAGAAGTTATCATGTTACGGAGTGGCGGGTTCGCTTATGGTGTGGTCTAATTCATACCTTCATATTCGCACCTTTTCTGTTGTGGTTAATGGTTGCAGATCTTCGTATTACCCTATTACCTCAGGAGTACCTCAAGGGTCTCATTTGGGTCTGGTGTGGTTTAATTATTTCATTAATGAAATAAATGCCTGTTTTTTACACTCAATTTTTTTTACGTACGCGGATGACTTAAAATTTGTCAAGGAAATCAAATCTGAAAATGACGTATCACTTATCCAAAATGATCTCACTAACTTGGAGTCTTGGTGCAGTAACAATGGGATGTTGCTCAATTGTAACAAATGTTTTCATATAAAATTTACGCGAAAATTAAATCCGCAATATCAGAATTATTATATAGGACAGTGTAAACTACAACGTTTAGAACAGACTAGAGATCTTGGTGTAACTTTTGATCATAAGCTTGCCTTTGTACCCCATATTGATCATATTATTCAGAAATCGTCTATAATGTTGGGATTTTTAATAAAATCTATCAAAGTATTTAAGTCAAACAAGGTTAAAATTTGTCTGTACTACAGCTTAGTAAGGAGTTTATTGGAGTATTGTAGTGTTGTGTGGAGGCCCCATTACGCTACCCACTCATTGAGACTAGAAAGAGTGCAGAAACGTTTCCTGTGGCATATCGCATATGGAAGTGGCGTAGCGAAGAAGTATATTTCTTATAAAACTCGGTTGTTAAAATTTAATATGATATCGTTGGAACGCCGTAGGAAACTGTTAGATTGTTTGTTTATGTTTCGATTAGTAAAAAATGAGATTGATTGCACTCAATTGTTCAACAAAATAGACTTTCGTGTACAAAGGGGACGTCCTCGTAATCAAGTCACGCCTTTTTGTCCGCCTCTAATTAAAACAGTACAAGGTGCAAATTCGCCAATAGCAAGATTCTGCAAAGTTGTTAATGAATATAGCGACTTTTTTGACATTCATTTTGACTCCTTCAACAAGATTCGAAAAACTTTATCACAAATTGTTGTTGACAAATGATGGTACTGCATTTTTCTATACGCTGTTATGTCTTGATACTATACTTCTTAATTGATAAGTTTTGGTTTGTATTCTATTTGTTACATTTTCGTTGCTTTATTCATGTTTTTTTTTAGAGTTAAATTAGTGTAAGTTAGTTAAATTCTTTGGGTGGGTTGCTTTGTGATTAGTAATTTTAAGTTTTATAATCACGCGGTGTTTACCTGTAAATTTTTAATACAATTAAGTAGCTTAAGTTATTATGCACGTTAAAATATATTTTATCATTGTACTTATACGTTGGTAAGCCATTTAAATAAAATAAAATAAAAAATAAATGACTAATCAATATCATAATTGTACCTTCTTAGACATAGACAACTGTATAGCAAAATATGGACAATATACCCACAAGATTTACATGGAGTGTTTGTCCAATAAATGTCCGGGATGTCTTCGGTGTAATATCCGGCGAGTTTGGCTCTAGGATCTTTAGCCAAAATAACAACGGGTCGTGTTGAATTGTACAGCTGTCCATAGAACTTTTCAACCTCTCACAAAATCTCAGCCTAACATTAAATTACTGTGCCATTTTCGATTTTCAGTTTTATCAATTGGGTCGGGCTTACAGACACATCCCTAGCAAATAGCTTGGAACGCTCTTTGCGCTCGATAGCTTTTTTAATACGAGACGTATTAAAGTTGAGCAGGTCTGTCCGCAACGTCTTGGAGACTTGTCTGTTTAGCTCCCTGTACTTTTACATGTCAACCGTCGAATGTAACCGCATTTAATTCCGTTCGCCCATGAGTTTGAGAGTAAGATCTGAGAGCTTTCTAATTCTTTTATTACTTTGGGTCTTAAATAATGTCTACCCGGCCTCTTGGACAGCTTGCACAAACCCATTGTTCAAATCGTCCGTTGATTCGCATTCTACCAGGCACTCGAAACGATTTTGAAGTTCGAGCTGAAAGTTTTCGGGATTCTGGGATTGGACTTGGGTTAGACTTCATCAGCCGCGACCGTTCAAACCTTGTGATGATATTTAATTAGCAACAAATGTGTGACAAAATGAAGTCTATCTCATTTTGTCGATCCATCCGAGCTAATCTAGGTCCATTTTTGATTTGGCTTTCATTCTCCAGAAATTCAGCCAACCGTTGGTCCCTCGGATTACGCCTACCAACACCAAATTGCCCCACTTACAGCTCATCAGCCTCTCTCATACCCATCTTTGCGTTGAAATCGCCCATCACCATCGTATAGTGCGTTTCGGAGGTAGGAATGGATGGCTTTCGAGATGTCCTAGTACATCACCTCCACCGTATACCTGTGTGACCTTCAGCGAATACCGTTTTTTAGTTCTGGGTATCATGTACGCCACACTTGTCGACATACTCCCGATCACCTTTACGTTGTTGATGAGCGACCTCCACACGATAATTCTGACACCGCCCCGAGACAAGGCGACACCTTCGCGTTGGTAGAACAAGTTACCAGACTTTAGGATTATCGAGTTCTCTCGCTGCCTTCGGACTATAGATAATCCCGCGACGTACCAGCGTAACTTTTCCAAACACTCTTCCAACTCCAGGATCTTTTCGTTAGTCCGAAGCGTGCGACAGTTTTGCCTTACCAGGGCCAGGTTCGTTAGCCGGGAACCTAAGTCCGTCCAGGGATTCTTCGCACCCCCCTGCTCTGCCGTTAGTCCACTACCGTAAACTCAGTTAAGCGGAGCTGCCGGAGTCTGAAGCCAAGTTTTTTTTAATTGGTCATTTGGGGGTATTGCCGTAATCCCTACGTTTTACAGGCAGCTTGTGATGGTTTTACTGCCATCCACCTTGTAACGGTTTGACCGCCGTTCGTCGTTTAACTGATTGCGCTGGTGGTACATACCACACATCGGGCGGTGGGGTCATCACTTCCCTACGCCTTAACTGATAACCTTACATATTCGTATTAAGAACATAAAAGTAGTAAAACCACTTAGTAGAAACTTATATATAAACTTTTAGGATAAATCATTAGTATATTCATACTTTTGAATGGAGAAATGCTAGTAATTTATTATTATAACAACAGTATATCGGTTTCACTTTTCACACATTATCATAGCTAAAACTTAATAAGTTCTAGCCCTGATAATATTGTAAAAAGAGAAACTGGTTGACTATTTATATAATAACAAATTTAAAAGGATATGTAAAGCAGTACAAATTTTTCTTCATTTAAAAATATGAAAATTTTACAAAGCGCCGACGACGGAAAATATAAAATAATTAGTATATAATGGAACGTTTGTATTGCGTCCTGTAACTGCATAATGAGCGATTTTTTTAAATATTTTAGATAAGTATGTAGGTATCTTCACGCCCATATCCCCGAAGGGATTACCCTTTAGAGGCACAACTAGGTCCACCCACGACTAACCGAATACACTAAGTCCCACAATGAGAAAGTTGCCAAGCTTATCGCCAACCAGGCACATATCCAATCCCGTTGCAGCGTTACCACTATTAGAAAATTAAAAATTTAAATTTTCTATTTTTTTCGTTGCCCGACCCGCATATCGAGCCCGAGACATCGCTAAAGCACAGAGGCAATTCATACAAGTATTTTTTAAAAAAATATAAAAACTGCAAATAACTTACAATTCCCACATTTAAAAAAATCGTTATTTTTTAACTAGAACACTTCTAAACTTATTGTACAACAATTATTGTCTAGGCCATCGTCCACCGGAAAACCAAGATTAGTCAAGGCCTTAGTGCCCACGAGAAGTGGGTTCAAAACCTGGACCCGAATGTCCCACCCCTGGGATGCCGTATAGCTTGGCTAGCTGAGCATCTACCCTTCCTTCTCTAGCCGATGAATGCTCTAATTATTTGAACTACTAAGGATTCAAATCCAAATTGTATTGTAATTTTATCTATAAATTTAACTCAAGCACAGGGCAAGTGCTAAAATAAAAATACCTTAACAAATTTAATTATTCACTTAAACGACATAACATTGAAGGTGAAACCGGTTTTCTGCAGTTTTAAATATGTTTCAAGTGTAATTTTCAAGATTTATACGAATCTGCATACTATTTGATTTTAAGTGTGGTATAATTTTAAGAAGCTATTTGTTAAGGTTGACTAGGACTAAGTTATATTTACTTAATTAGTTGAAAATGAGTTACCATTTTGTGGCTAGATATGTATATAACATTTATAAATAAACTTTTAATTTTGTATATTTATAAAATTTAACTATTTTTGGTCATAGACTGACTGAGTCAGTTACGACGGAAACGACGACATGTACCTAATAATAGAGTAAGAGGCAAGGATTTTCAGACTTTATTTTTTCACAAATAAAATGTATGAGATTAAACAGTAGTAACTTTTTAGAATTCTGCCTTTTATAGATGGTTTATTTATAGCTACAAAATACAAAGTAATTTTTTTTCGAAGCTCTTTTTAGGGTTAAGTACCCAAATGTTAAATATGGAACTTTTACAGATTTGACATACCCGTCTGTCCGTATGTTATTACTTTGTCATACGAGTAAGACTTAGTGCTTTAACTAAACTTGGTAAGTAATATATTCTGTAACTTGCATTCTGATATTCAAGCAAAATAATCATTGATTTTTACAAATACAATCGTTACAAAGTTATATCCTTCCTAAACAATAAACTGATTAGGTTGTATACCTACCTATATTTTTCTACCTACAAACTTGTAAATTGAAAGAAACGAAATCAATATGAATACAATTTACGACAAAATTTGTATTGAACCAGATCATGTTCGACTCACTCTTGGCCACTTTTATGTATGTTTAAGATGATACTATTAAAAACTATTTTAACACTTCTATATCCTAGTCTTTACTGTACCAGTCTGAAGGGCCAAAAACCTCCCCAGACTCACTTTTGGGTTCGTTGTGCGTATCAGCCGACGACAGACATTTTATTTTAAAAACAATTAATTTGAAAAATATTTTTTAATATCTAATGGAGATTAATTATTTTTTTTAAATTGAATTGATATTAAATTTAAAACAAATTAATAAGAGAAATATTTATAATGAAATATGATAAAACGGCAAAAAAGTCAGCTATAAAATAGAAATTTTCATGGACATATAAAAATAAACTAGACTTCCGCTGCACTGGACTGTACTTTTAAAAATAACTAGCTGTCCCGGCGAACTTCGTACCGCCCGTTCAGTTTGTATGGGAAAAATTAAAATGTTATTACGTTTCCGAACAAATGATGCTCGAATTTAATAAGTGGTATACGAACAAACGACGCTCTTTCAATATAACCTGTGGCTGTGAATGACATTGACATTCGCTACGCGCGTTTTTGTAAAATATGAAAAATTAAATGTATATTTTTCAATATTTCTGAGAGATTTTCTTAATATTTTTGTCCATAAGAACCTTCTCCTAATAATAACAAATTTAACAAAAAAAGAATTAGTGAAATCAGTTCAGCCATTCACGCGTCTTGCCGTGACCAAGGAAAACGGGTTTCATTTTTATGTTTAAAGATTGTAAAAAACGCACTGACGTAACTGTTAAATAGTAAAGAATTTGATACCAGGTAAAACTCAGAGTATCTGGTTTTTATAATTTTGTTTCTTTTGCATTTAAAAAAAATATTTAATTTTACAATACTTTTGAGATGTTCAATCACTATTGAGATCTTCAAGCTACCTAACATCGGCCGACAAAAAAAAACACGAAGTACGCAGCATGAAATACGGCGACATACTGTGTTTTTTTTTGACATCCGTAACAAGAATTCAAAAGCGAAACAAAGAAAACACGTATGAGCAAATTTTTCTCAAGTGTCGTTAAAAATGTTAAAAACGATATAATACAAACGAACGACGATACAAACGTTCCCGTTTTCCCCGTGTTGGTCCGGGCTATGTAGAATAGACCATCTGCCTTTCTTGCCAGGCAAGAGAAAGGCGAGCATAGGCTTATCATTACTAACACCGTGACATCTGAATAAGTGGTAGACTCGCAGCGA
The DNA here is from genome assembly GCA_002245505.1 of Calephelis nemesis. Lineage (NCBI taxonomy): Eukaryota > Metazoa > Arthropoda > Insecta > Lepidoptera > Riodinidae > Calephelis > Calephelis nemesis. The sequence continues at coordinate 22,245 of NJDD01007662.1, read as the reverse complement.
CTCGCCCGGATTGGTACCACCGCCTTACTTATTCCTGCCGCCATAACGTCATGACGTGTTCCGGTTCGGAGGGTGAGGTAGCCGGTTAACTTACTTTTGCTCGAGGCCTATCTTAGGTCAACGCACCATTACCATCTTTGATGTCTTTAGGCGGCGTGAATTTCTTACCACCAGGAAATGCATCTGCTTGTTTGCCTTCCTATAACAAAAAAATATATTTCCAAAACATTTTTCATTCATTTCATATTATGTACGTCTCAAAGTTGAGCATGTTTTTTATGGTATGTTTTGAAAATATAAAACATTGCAATGCATATGTTTTATGTTAAAACAACATTTTGAACGCATTTCATTAATAATTTTAATGATTACATTACAAGACGAAACGATGATGCCTACAAGGAACACGCGATGTGGCTCAAACATTTTGTTTTATTTACAAAAAATTCGCTGACTTCCCTGGTTGTCAACTTATTAAGGCTCTTATCATACTAACGGGTTGCTAGCGTTTTCTAGGCGGATCGAGTCAACGAATATGCTGAGGGCGCGCATCGAAAACGCCGCGGCTTTATAGCGTAATAAAATTGTTATGGATGCATAGCTTTTAGTTATCACAAACATGTCAAGTTACCGTGAACCGTAGGGGGCCACTGTAACTATGTACTCAAAACATGTTGCCAATTTCATCCGAACATTCTTCACGAACCCTTGTTTTAGTATAAAGTCCTGGATGTACTATTGAAATAGTCATATTTGGTGACCTCTGAAAATGAATCACAGCGACCGAGACTTCACGTATTGGCAATACCTACTGCCGTCAGAACGCCCATATCCCCGAAGAGGTGGGCAGAGGCATAACCAAGGCACCCACGACTAGCCGAAGACACTAAGTCCCACAATGTGAAAGGTGGCAAGCCTATCCCTAATCGGGCACATGGATTAGATAATCCCGAGCAACTTTTTTTTTATTAGATAATTGTAAAAACCCCATTTTTTGTTGCCCAACCCGGGATTTGAACCTGGGACCTCATTCAATGAAGTCCAACAACTGTACCGCTAGACGACAGAGGCGATTGACAATTTTGTTTGTTTTTGTTTGTTCTTATATAATAAATATTATTTTAATGTTAAGTAAGAAAAAAAATCACTTTTATCTAAAACAAAGTTTCGATTACTCCTAATGTTTTAACTGTTTGTTAGTGAATTTTCCATCGCAATATGTTTAAGATGCTGTCACATTGATAAGGACGTGATAGTTGGTGTTCCGTCGTAGGTACCGTACCTATATGTTTACTACTGTGGTCTAGCGGTTCAGTCATTGAACTTGACTGCTCGAGGTCCCGAGTTCGAATCCCGGGTCGGACAACAAAAAATTTGATTTTTCTAATTTTCTAATAAAAAAAACGTTGCTCGGGATTGGATTGTGCCCGGTTGGCGATAGGCTTGTCACCTATCACATTGTGGGACTTAGTGTCTTCGACTAGTCGTGGGTGTCCTGGTTGTGCCTCTGCCTACCTCTTCGGGGATATGGGCGTGAAGATACTTCTACATCTTATAAGTACATGCTGAGTCGGGAGACGTCGTGACCTAGCTATGAACATCAATGTTTGTATCGTATGAACTCTGTCTTGGAAATAACTAGTACAACAAATAGTAAAGTTAATAATAAGTACTAAAGAATAAGGAAAATTGGTCCATCCGTTCATGCATGATGCGGAGACCAAGTAAAATGGAATCTTTATTTTTATTCAAAAGATTATAATATCCGTTCAGTACTAACTATTTTTCTTTACCTTATTAGTTTCTCAACTAAACTTTTACTAATTATTATTGGTCATTTCGTTGAACTATCACCATTTTTTTATTTGTTGCTTTATCTTTCAACGAAAGCTATAGAAAGAGATAAAATTTGTGGTGAGTTGTCAGATAAGTCTGACCCCGAGATGTCTGTAGAAAAAGTTAGTTAAAAAGTCACAATTTAAACTAAAATGTTCCATTTCTTTTTGTTTCATTTAAAAAGATAGTATGCATCTAAAATAAATTTAATTTGTGCATATCAGAATCACCACCATTATCCTTTTTTTCAAAAAAGTAAAAAATAAATATTTTTTTTCAATATAGTAAATTACTTACAAATCATTGTCAACCTTCTCTTTTCTAAGCGATCTTCTAACAACTTCTTTCACACCTTTTCTGATCCATTTTGTGGTTGATTTTTCTTTCAGGCTTCTATACAAAGGTCCCACGAACTTGGAAATGTTATCTTCGATATTCAAACCAAAGGTATTTACATCACAAACGTTATTTTCATTGGAAGTTACAGAAGCTTGGGTCACTCCGATTGTTGGTACATTTAACTTATTTTTATCTTTGTCAATATCTGATTTAGTTTGATTTGATAAACCATTATCAACTTTATCATGTCCAGGAGGTTTATTGATATTTTCATTGATTTCTTCCATTAAGAATATTTATTCCTATTATATATTAGATATTTTAATGCTGTTTTTAATAAGCAACACTGTTATAACAGTTGCAGTAATTTTAAATGGTTTTAGCGGTTTGGAAAATGACACTGAAGTCCAGCAACCCTTAACCAAGAGTAGTTTATTCCCTTTTTGTAAACATGTGGAAGTTATTTATTTGTTCAACTTATCAACACGTTGCAATTTTCGTTAAACACTTTAAAGCACATTTTCACAATTTGAATGAAAGGATAATGTCGTGTTTAATCATAGAATATTTATTTTCTTTAGAAACTATAAAAAATGATTGAAGTGTTAATTCTGTAAGACCCGTTTTAATGAAATCAAACGTTTTATATTACCTACTAAAATAATGCTTTTAAAATTTTGATTTACATTTGTCATTCAAATTAATTGCCGAGATTACACCAAAGTTAAAGTTTTATTTAAAATCATTTTTAAATGGCAATTGTAAAAATTTATTTAAAGTAATAAGCATGCAAGAGCAATATTTTTGAACTGAAACTCGACTTGTATCTAGACGTGAACACAAAATAATGATGTTATGAAGAGTATCTGTGAGAAACGAAATTTGCATTTTTTGTCCACAGCGAACCTCTTCGCTCTAGAAACAATAGACATTATTAATTGTTTATGACTGACGTAATTTTTTCAATAAGAAAATTTAGTTTGACACATTAGGGCCGCTTAGACGTTTCTGAGTTACCTTAATATTAACTTTTAACATTTGATTGAATTATCGTACATTTATCAATTTAACCAATTATTGAATTCAACTATTCTATGGAATTCAATTATGTAGGTATATCAGACTCTAGCTGTTTTCTGCATTTACAATCGCAGTTAAATAAATAAATAAATATTCCTGGACAAGTCACACAAATTGAACCTAACTCCAAAGTAAGCAAATTATATGCTTGTGTTAAGGGTGTTAGTCAACGATTCTAATACATAGAAATACTTAAATATATCCCAGAATATATTTAATAAACACCTAGACCCGGAAATGAAGACATCTAAATGTTCATCACACAAATGCCTGCCCCCGTCGGGAATCGAACCCGAGCCTCGCGGTTGGTCTGTGTAGTTAGGCGTGTACGCTAGCCACTCGACCAACGAGGCGGTCAGTTAAAACATGATGAATCTTAGGGCTGGTAAAATACATTCTTCGAAGATTTTCTATATCTATATACCTACATATTTCATGTTTATTTATTTAAACATTTAGATACCAATGGCTTCAACTACACTAACCCTACCCCGAGATATATTTGCATTAATAAAATTTTAAAAATGGTTGTAATGTTAATCTATCTTTAGTTTTAGCAAACAAACGAAAATATAAACTTTATTATGTTAATATACATATTATCTTCAAATCACATTTGGGTATTAAAGTTCAAATCCCGGGTCGGGCAACAAAAGAAAATTGGGTTTATCCAATTTTCTAATGAAAAAAATATTGCTCGGGATAGGATATGTGCCCGGTTGGCGATGGGCTTGCCACCTATCACATAGTGGGACTTATGCCCGATTTCACCAAGAGCCCCTATACTTTAGGGGGCCTTTTAGTGTATTTTAGGGGACTGTTTCCATATAAAACAGTCCCCTAAAACACGTTAAAAGGTCTCCTAAATATAGGGGCTCTTGGTGAAATCGGGCATTAGTATCTTCGGCTAGTCGTGGGTACCCTGGTTGTGCCTCTGCCTACCTCTTTGGGGATATGGGCGTGAAGATACTTTACAAAAAGAGATATGTTATGTATTAAGAAATAGTATTGTGAGTTATTTGTAATGTGTATATTCTTATACGAGCTGAGCGTTAGTTTAGTTAACAAAACAGTAGTTAACAGCTTCAGTCTCATTATATTGTTAACCTGAAACTAACCTCCTAACATTCATATGCCTGGTGAAATTCTTAATCATCTGCACATACATAAATTGCATACTTGGACTAATATACAGTATATTTTATATTTTCCATCGTCGGCGCTTGGTAAAACTTCCAAATATTCATATTTTTCAATGAAGAAACATTTGCACTGTTTTACGTATCACTACATTAAGATAATAAACTTAAGTTCTAGCCCTGATGATGCTGTCAAAAGCGAAACCGGTAGGCTATTTATAAAATAGTAAAGCATAAGTGATACGTAAAACAGTACAAGTGTATCTTCATTTAAAAATATGAATATATAGTAATAATAAATTAACTTTGGTAAAAACATGTCTAAACAAATTTCACGGTTTGGTATCATGAATTAAAAATAAATAGATACAATAAATGTCCGGGCTAGTGTTAGAATTAATTTAAAATACTGTTTTTTTATTACGATGTTATTCTAGTTAAATTCTGTAATTTTGATTTATAGTGTAACTTAGATAATCTTCAACTTGGTTGAGTTAAATATAAAATAGTTAAAAAAATTATAAGACAACGAAACACAACAATAGCTGAGTACAATAATAATTTAATAAACATCTTGAATTGATTAACTTATTAATAACTTTTCACAATTTGTAACTTTTTTTATGATATTGGAAGGTAAACAAGCGGACGGATTACCTGATGGTAAGAAATTAACGCCGCCTAGAGACACCAAAGGTGGTAATGGTGAGTTGCCAACCTGAGGCCGGGATGTTAGGCCTCGAGCAAAAGTAAGTTTACCGGCTACCTTACCCTCCGAAACGGAACACGTCATGATATTATAGCGGCAGGAATAGGTAAGGCGGTGGTACCAATCCGGGGTGAGTCGCTGCGAAACTCTTCCACGTAGTCAGATGTCACGGTGTTAGTGACAGTAAGTCTATGCTCGCCTTTTACGAGCTGCCAGGCAGGAAGGTATTAAGTATATAAGATAGTCTATTCTGCAAAGTCTATTAAGGAAAAATATATATTTTTTCCATTTAGCTATTTACAAGGCACAGTATATAAAGGCTGTCTATTCAAATTCGTTGTTCAAAGTATTATAGTAATTGTTGGCAAATATGGATAATAAACTGACGAACAAAACAAATTCATAATATCATTCTTTTTGGAGTCGGTGAATGAACAGGTATAAAACTCATACAATCAGGATAATAAGTAATCTTGTATTGTATTTGCTTTACTTTTTGCATTAAGGAAAATATGTTATATTAACCTTTACAAATGAAGTAGGTAATTGTAATAGTTGATTGTAAGCAGTCTATTCTGCAAAGGAGCCCGGAGCAACACGGGCAATTAGATAATGTTATGAAAAACGAATGTCAACAACAATAATAAAATAACATTCATGAACGAACAAAAACATATAAACTTAAAATATATACATTTTTAAATTAATTAAAAGAAAAAAAACAACAAAATAATAATATTGCGACGAGATGGTTGGAGCCTGTAATTCGTAAAAAGGCATTAAGTACTATGTCCATATATGTAGTATAGTATGGTGTCAAAACTTCATTGCTCACAAGGTTTAACAACAATCCAGTAAACATTTAATTCACATAAGGTGGTGGTGAGCCCACCTAAAAAACTATTACAGAAAAGATCGTACACATAAAGATTCCGAACTCCCCAGAGCAATTGTAATCTACAACAGTCATATAGGTGATGTAGATCTAGTCGATTCCATGATAGGTCTATATACGATTCAGCTAAGATAAAAACTGTGGTACAAAAGAATATTTTTTCATATGATAAAGGAATCTTCCCCCTGCTCGCATTTAAACAAGCGATATCTGAACAGCTGTGGCGTGCGCAACCTCATAACGGTTTTTTTAGAATCTCGGTGAAATAGTACAGTTATGTGTGACTCATGCGAGCGGTCGCCAACGCATCGTACACTTGCAGCGCGCGTGCAAGTTAAAACCTCAGTTAAAAACTGAACTCGCCCCGTGAGGCTGCGCGCGCGCATTCCGACGGCCTTTGTTCTTTTACGAGCGACCGCGACATCGAACATTTCATGTTGTACTTTAACTATGTTAATATAATATATCTTACAAAGTATTTGTGATTTTATTTGGTGCACTTCGTTGTCTCTCGGATATTATATATGGGGGCACGACCACCACCCCCATACAGCAAAGCTGGAAAATCTCTTCCAAAAAAAAGAGGGTATCCACATTCAAAATCTTATTCACTATTTACCAGAGGCAGGGGACAGGTATCAAATCCTGGAATATCTAGACCTAAAAGTTCGAGAAAAATCCCAGAAAAACATCAAAACTTTGTCTAAGCTCAATAGGGACCAACAGTATAGGATAGGATATTGGTCTGTCAACATAGTCAAGTATGTGCAATGAAAACTAACAACAAAATGCTGCAAGTGTAAAGTTTTTGCGACGTTTATAATAAAGCTAATCTTAAAATAAAAAAAATAGCTTTAAGAGCTGAAAAAATTACAAAACCCAGATGTAACATAGTCAAGAATCATCTCGATCACAACATCTTTCAAGTATAAACTCATCACATCGAAACCGGATCATTCATTCCAAAAGTTATGACGCCAGATACAGACATACAAAAACGTATAGCACACACGCACACACAACAAGACCCATCAAGCTTATATCAGCGCTCGTTTTCCGTCAGGGGTTAATGGCATTCCTCATTTTGTATTGGGGGTTGAAACGACACCACAAAATTATAGAAATCCGTATCAAAATCAGTCCATCCATTCAAAAGATATGATGCCACCGAAAGACATCTTTATTTAAATTATCTTTCAAACATACATTTAATATACAACACCTCTTTTTTAAAATGTGCTTTGGAAAAACTGCCAAGATTAGGAAACATAATACCAAAACTTTTAAACTTTGATCAGCCTGCTCCTAGTTCTCTTATCAGGTCCTTGTGATCATAATATATTAACAGATCTGTTTAAGACAAATCTCAGGAGTCTAAACTCGATGAGTTTTCTAGTAAGTATTCCAGGGTTACGTCTCCTATCTTCGAACTCCATTATAAGATCAGCTCAGTTGTAGCAGCATTTGTAAGATAACATATATATTTAAAAGTGAAATACACACCCATAATTTGACTATCAATAACGATGCTTGCAAATTACTTTCAACACTTGAACAGTTCTTAATTAATGACAAAAAAGAACGTCAGCAATCACGTCATTTAAGTTTGTGCTTTCATTTCATCGAAAGCAAAGATTGTTTTGACTGTTTGGTCTCACATAGGTTCAAAAGTGAAGTACGAGTAAATACCCATAGCGCGTCTTCTGGTTCTTTCGAATATCTATTCCAATAATTACAAATGAGCTGCAAATGAGCCAATGACCTTGAACGCATCGACAGGTCTTCATAAAGTGGATAAGAACCATCTCAACCATTTCAGCGTTCAAATGAAAATAGCCGCATTAAAATCCGTTCATAGACTGAAAAGCTATCATACGACACAAATCCAGACACGTCAAACTCATAAAAAATAAATTGTTTATTTCAATTTCACACATTGATTTTCTGTAATAATTAGTATGTTGTTGTTATTCTTTGATTTGCTGTGTCCAATACCATTTGTTTAATTCATTGTCTCAGTGCATAAGAGCCCATGTGTGGTTCCGCAAAAAAATAACTAAAATATCAAACTTTTGTTTTAATATTTCTTACTGATAATTAAGTAAAGCTACATCCACCTTCACAATTATTTTCAAAGCTTTATTAAATCATGCAGTAAAGGGTTACGATCCCTTGCAACATGCGGAATTCCTTTAGGGTATCCCGTTACATTGACATTTGTGTAGATGTTATGCAACATGACCATCGAAGACTCTAAAACTCTGTTTTTCTCGCGACTAAATTTTAGGCTTCGGCCACGCGAAGCGAATGTAAAGCGGCGGCGTTTGTAGAGCGGCGAACGCACTCGGCGGCGTCTTGTGGTGTGCAAGATACGACGCGGTAGCACAGCGTCAGGCCAATATTGTAATATGTGTGCTGAGTGGGAGTTTCACACGAATTTACTTTACTACCGCGTTTGCGTTTGGACGATCCAAATGTATGGAATAATTTAGTTGTTTCGACTGTCCGCTAGAGGCGCTGACAATAACTCCATACATCAAGGTCGTTAAACGTAAACGCAATAGTAAAGTAAATCATATCAAAAACTCACACTAGGCACACAGGCGTGTCAACGGATATAATATTAAGCGTCTTTTAATTGTTTGATTTTTAATTTGTTAAGAATTTCAAGACTATTGTTAAATATTTTATATTAAAACTTTCTTGGTTGTAGGAAAAGCTAGCACTCCTGAATCTACGAATCATCTGCGAGGTTTGACTATGATTGTCAAATAAGACATTTGTGCAGTAATCTCAAAAGTATTTCAATAACCAATTTTTGCTTACCAAAATTAGAGATCGACTTCAAAAACAATTGACTAAAAATGAAATTCGCGCTGTGCTATTATGTGTATGTCAGGAGTTGAACTATATCTTAATTATATCTACAATCTCAATCCAAAATTCAATCAGACCGCTGGATAGCTAGCGGATTAAATAATTCATCTTGACAGATGAGGACTGTGAATTATAATCTTCTATAAACATAAAATGAATCGCTCCTTCTGTTTGTCATTGCATCACGCATGAACGGATGGAACTTTTTTTGATGTGATTATTGTCAACAACAAAATAAGGATCTTATCTTATCCCCGTGTTGGTCCGGGCTCCTTTGAAGAATAGACCATCTGCCTTCCTTGCCAGGTAGCTCGTAAAAGGCGAGCATAGGCTTACCGTCACTAACACCGTGACATCTGACTAGGTGGTAGAGTTTTGCAGCGACTCGCCCGGATTGGTACCACCGCCTTACCTGTTCCTGCCGTGACGTGTTCCGGTTCGGAGGGTTGGCAACGTGCCATTACCACCTTTGGTGTCTTAACACGGCGAGAATTTCTTACCATCAGGAAATCTGTCTGTTTGTTTGCCTTTCCACATCATAAAAAATATTAAATTTAGTGGATAGTTAGGATATTAATTAGGAATTCAATAAACGTAATTAAGACACTTACTTTTATCTCGTGGGATGGTATTTTATACAAAAGGATTACCCATTATATAAATATTATGTTACTAAACAGCCACATCCGACTTAAAGATGGTTCTTGTGTCAATAATAAATCAGACTTTCAATTGTGAAATTTTGAGCTCTTAAACTTTAAAACTTGCTTATTTTACACAACTCCAAAAGAGAAGGTTATCAATTCGTCTGTATGTATTTTTGTAGTTCGTGATCACTCGGTTAGTAATGGACGTGATGGTTGGTTTTTGACAATATTTAATTTTTTTTTATGATATCGGAAGGCAAACAATCAGACGGATTTCCTAATGGTAAGAAATTCTCGCCGCGTAAAGACACAAAAGGTGGTAATGGCTAGTTGCCAACCCTCCGAACCGGAACACGTCATGTCGTTATGGCGGCAGGAACAGGTAAGGCGGTGGTACCAATCCCAGAGAGTCGCTGCGAAACTCTACCACCTAGTCAGATGTGACGGTTTTAGTGACGATAAGCCTATGCTCGCCTTTTACGAGTTGCCTAGCAGGAAGGCAGATGGTCTATTCTGCAGAGGAGTCCGGACCAACTCGGGGAAAATTATGATTTAAAGGTTAAATTTAATTGAATTTTATTTGAACATCAGGTATTTTTTGAGTTATATTTAGTTATGCATATTTTTTAAGTATTCAAGCGAAGTAGATATGAAGTTGAAGCCAGTTTTTGTAGTTTAACTGCGCTCAAATATCAAAACACTTTTAATTAACTGGCATGTATCTTGTGACATATGTTTGTTATCTGGAACCTTGTAATTATTTTTGTAGCAGATATCTTCAGACAATTGAGGCGTTATGTAGTATACACCTTTACTTTGAACTAGCTTCCGCCCGCGACTCCGTCCGCGCGGATGTCGGTCTTCGCGTGATTAAACTGAAAAATTAAGATTTTTTCTACGTATTTTTCCAGGATAAAAAGTATACCATTTTATGCCCAAGATAATATGGTATAATTATGCTAAAATCGAACTGTTAGTTTTCACGTGATGCCTGAACATACAGACAGACAGACAACATTTTTTTAATCACATTGCGTTTGGTACCGATCCAGTAACACAGGGGTGTTTATTTTTTCAATATTTTCAATGTACAGAATTGACCCTTCTACAGAGATATTATATGTATAGATAATAATGCATAGTTACGTAAGGTCCTACGGTATGATAAGAGAAAAATTTTAAAAATAAACTGACGTCCCTCTAAATCCAAAATGGCGGACTTCCAAATGTAAATTTGTTTTGGAGAAATCGTGAAACATAATTCTAAAAAAGGAACTTTAATCATGAAGAAATATTAAGGTTTAAAATATGAGATATGTAGATGGAGGTAGGAGGTAGTCATAGGAATTCCAAAACTATCCGACATCTTGTGTCGTGTATCTTACATCTTACGAGTAACTAATTGCTATACTTTATCGATAAGAAGCTATAAAATAATAACGTATGACATGCTTGAATTACAGTCACGTTAATTTCTATTACTTGCTATGGAAATGTTTATAAAATTTGTTTATTTTAAGAGTTTAAATATCCCGAAATATATGAGTTTCCTTATAATAAAATCCTACAGAAAAATTTCATAATTTCTTTCTTTAAAATTTATAGATATTATACTAGCTTTTGCTGCGATTTGTTATGTACAAATGATAATGAGATCTTCAAATACCTAACACTTAAATTTGTGTAGATAGATCTATATACCTTCTCAGCCTAAGTAAGGACAACTCATTTCAACAGTGGACTGCTCAGTCAATTGTAGTCAGCCAATTTAAGAGGTAAGTAATACCATTTCTGTATCCCAGAAGCCAGCATATTCGGTAAACTTACGCGAGAGGATTTAGGTCCCGGCCTTCACATTCAAAACTAAGCAATACCCTACTATAGAAATAACATGTAAATTTTAACAATACAACAGGTATTTTCAAAATAATGATGTACCGCCTCGTTGTTCGAGTGGCTAGCGTACACGCCTTACTACATCGACCAACCGCGAGGCTCGAGTTCGATTCCCGACGCGGGCAAGCATTTGTGCGCTGAACATTTAGATGTCTGCATTCCGGGTCTGGGTGTTTATTAAATTTGTTCTGGTATCTATTTAAGTATTTCAATTTATGTAACTTGTCCAGGGATAGTTGTTATGTATGATTTTGACTTTCAGTTTTACTTTCAGCGTTGAAAAAAAATGAGCTCTCTTTTAATTAAATTATATAAAACGTACCTTAAAATTACAGTAGAACAAATTACATTATTTACATATTAAGGACCAAATTAGAATTAGACTATTCCTTAATACGATAAAAAGGAACCAAACAGACGAGCATAACAAATATTTGAACGTAGTAAAATGTGACCAATTATTTTTTTATTTCTGTATTATCTTTAATGTACTTACAAACCCACTTCGTTTATTATTTATCAATTGTCCTCATCTTTTTAGTTCAGCAACTAAGAAGTTACATTTATAATTAACTTAAAATTAACAAAACAATCACCTAGTACCTACTACAATTAAATTGTTAATTTTAAATTTAAATCGAAAAATTAACAATTGAATTAATATTTTAATACTTTGTGATATCAAGTTTTTCCTTCTTATTTTTATCAACCGACAAAAAAAGGCAGAGGTTCTCAATTTGACCCGTAGGTTTTTTTTGGTGTGTATGTCACTCGATTATTCCGGTGTTTGTGGACGGATTTATAAAATTGTTTTTTAATTGAAAGCCTATACTCCCGGTGGTCCCAAATTTGGTTCAGGTCTACATTAGCATTCATGAGAAAACCACATATGTTCCAAATTTGAAGTCGGTTTTTGCAGTTTTACTGCGTTTAAATTATTACTTTATTTATTCTCTTGTATCCTACAAATGTGTAAAAATATGTTATTTTTTTTACCAATAGCAAGTATAAGTAGTAAGTAGTAGTATTTACTAAAATTAAAAATCCTATAAACCAGTACTTACAGACATAAGTAATTACATATTTTTATGTTGCGCAATCTTTTAATGTATTTTTAATTTTTATTTACGTAGTTTAGGTTTTTATTTTTAAATTTTTTTTTAACATTAATTTCTTTTAATTAGAATTATAATTTTATTTACCCTTCATCGATTTTCACGTTATTGTACTTCCAATATTATTGTTATTCATGTACAGTTATTTAAAAAAAAACTTTTAAGAAAAATTACAATTTAAGAAACGTTTTACACAAAATCACTTTGAGTCACTAACACCGGTACTGACGCGTGCGTTTTGGTGACACTAAGTAATGAACCGTTACATCAATAGAAAGAAAACAAAACACACTTATTATTGAAAACGAACGTGACCTTCTTTTAAACAACTTGCAATATGATGATTGTATCAAAACTACATAACATGCTTATTACAATCCATCTATAATGTTAATGTTAATCCATTTTAATTGTCTGAAAGTTTTGTATTTTGCATACGTAAGAAGTATTCTTGAGTTCTCCAGTTTAATTTGGAACCCTCATTACGAAACATACATACAAAAAATAGAACACATACAGTCTAAGTTTATAAAATGTTTAAATTTTCGGAGCTATAAATCCTTTACAAAATATTACCATTTTATGACTCTTGAAGACAAACGTACATTTAACAGAATGCACAGAATTTACAATAAAAAATTTTGTCACATTGGCATTTTTAATAATCTTAAAGCAACTGTTAAACGAGAAATAACCCAGGCACTTAATAAAAAACATTAGTTAATTAAAACACTTCATTGTATTAATAATAATTTAAGAAAGTATATTTATTTACTAAAACTTTATAACATTACAGCACATTCAATACTAACACACACGCACACACACACACATATACACATACACACACACTTTAGTCCATACTACATACCTACTTGTGTGTTGAAATTAACGACAAATTTTCCCTTTATTGTAATAGAAAATGTAAATCCGTCATTGACTGTAGGCTTAGTAAAACTGTAAGATCTTGTAAGAATATGTGGATTTTGTTAATAAATAAATAATCGGTACTAGAACAATGCAAGTACACACACATACATGCACACACACAAACACATTAAAGTACGAACGTAGCATCGACCACACATCCCAATAGACGCCGCTTGTAAGGCAACCAATTTCTGTCAACACATAAGTGTAATTGTTCTTAAGTAGCTTATTACTTAAAAATATATGAACAGAGTCGACCAGGTTTGTGACCTTTAAACATTGTCGCGTTATTGTATAAAAAAATAAAAAATAGATTCAAAAATGACTGTTTGTTCAATTAAATGGTGCGGTAAAGACAGCCGCACTTCAATTTACCGAAAAGATGGTAAAACTTTCCGTAGGTTGATTAAAAATAATAACATTCATAATTACATTTTAAATTATTTGATGTTTATCGGAGTTCATCATATAGTGGTCGGTCATTGTTAGATGAGTGTTTATATCCATTTCTTACACATGAGATTTTCAAGCTATCACTTTCGTTTGCATACAGATAGTGATGGACTAATGTGCAAATCTATTTTATCGGCATTTTTATTTATTTTCCCTCAATAGGATACCGGCCATGTACCGGTACTGTATGTATGTATTTATGTATTTTATCGATAAATTTAAGCACTGACAGAAACAATAAAAAACTTATTACTCTACGTACTTTTGAGTTGGCTACTGGATAGTTACTCTTTTTTATGTGAGAAGTCAGCGAACAAGCACACGGCTCTCTTGATGGTAACAGATAACTATGGCCTATATATAGCATTGACGTTACAGATGCGTTGCTGTCCTATGGTCGGTATGTAAGGCCTACTGTGCCAATCTACTGGCTTCCCTACCCTTCTCACTACGACTTTTCAATTAGAAGAGCATCAATTGGAATGTAAAAAGCATCAACCTGAACCTAACTCCAACAGATTACTATTTATTCAAATTTGAATAACGTTTAACAAAAGAAAAAAAATCAACTTCGAGGGGGCAGACCAAAACCACGTTCAAAGATTTTATTGATTCCCGTTCGAATGGTTTCTTAGTAGAGGGATCAATGAATTGCCTATGAGATTGCAAATATGCATAGGAAACAATGGTTCGTGCTTTGATTAAACAAATATATTACATTAAATATATTCGACTTATGTTCCTCCCCTACAAAATGCCAATTTCAGATGTAAGGACCTAATATATTCAAGTACGGATGCTACTTTCAACCGCAAAAATGTGTGACCGTGAGACAATGAGTTGCGATATGATCCGTTATAATGTCGCACTTTATAAAATAAAAATAAGCATATCGATAAAATATATTTTTTGTATTAAATATGTCTCATCCCTAATCTTACAATTATGTTTATGAATATGACGTGTTGTCATTGCAAGGACCAATAAGAAAGCAGTGCCTCACTTCCCCGCACCTCAGCTATTTGCCAGAATTGTTTCAAAGCAAAATTATAAAGAACTAGCTGTTACCCGCGGCTTCGCCCGCGTAGTCTACTAATTTGATAATAAGCTCTCCAACACTGTTCGTTAAAATTTTAAGATAAAATGTAGCCTAAGTATATCGCTATCCAAAGTTTCATATATTTTTTTTAATGTTAAAATCAATTTAGCAATTTTGCCTTCAAAACTGAACATACACTTTCTCTTTTCTAATTGACCTCAGATAAATAGTAGGAATGCGTTATTGTCTCCACAGTTTTTTCTGCATTTCGGCAAATCCTGTGAAGCATGTTATGGAAATCTCCAACAGATTTTTTTTCGAAATTTTAGAAATACACATATCGTCTCTGAGGTCTAACCGTGCGTCTTCGGAATGACTTCTTGAGATCTTAGGTTTGATCTCCGGTCCGGGCAACAAAAAACACAAATAGAAATCGTGAAGTTTCTATTTTCTACCTAATAGTAACGTTGCCACTTGACCGGGATTGGATAAGTGCCCGATTGGCTACAGGATTGTCATCTACCAAATTGGACTTAATGTCTTCGGCTAGTCGTGAGCGCTCTGGTTGTGCAGTTAGGCAAAACTTCAGGGATATCTTCAGAAACTCACATTTAAAAATTGTCATCTACCAAATTGGATTTAATGTCTTCGGCTAGTCGTGAGCGCTCTGGTTGTACAGTTAGGCCGAACTAACCCTTCGGGGATATCTTCAGAAACTCACATATTTAGAAATTTTAGCAACAAAATTAAACTCTTCAGTTTTTTAATATTAGTATGAACAGATTCTGCGATAAATTTGACCTTGCACAGAAAAATGTCCTAGCATAATTATGTGTCTACCTACTCTAAACGACGTCATTTGAAAACAATTATTGGTTTTGCGCATATTGCCTAAAAATCTTCGAGATTCATCAGAATTGGACAGTAAAAGACTTTAGCAGCTCAGCTGGATTACCAAGCTAAGTAATAATACCTTACCATTAGCACAACCCTGCGTTTCATCTTTGAATTTTAAGGGATCACAATGCCAATTAAAATCAAAGGAGTGTTTTTATACTGTAACATGTGGTCATAATAGAATCCTGCATTAACAAAAACATTCCTATTAAACCTTCTGAAAATGAAAATTTTAAATATCTCCAAGTCCCTCATAGATACTTAACGGTCAGCCTATTCCGCAAGTCTGTTGAGTCTGAGTGGGGAGTGACCATTGTCTATTGCTAGCAAGTGATCATAATCCACAAAAACACTATTCTTGCCAACATTTTTTTAGAGTTTCCTTCCTTTTTACCCAGGATTTTATCATCAGATCCTGACCTGGTCAGACCATGGGACCACCTCTAAAATATACCCTTTCAAACAAAAAAACGATTTTCCATATGAACATTCATCACCTCTTTTTACCCATTCTCCATCATTTTTTAGTGATAAAAAGTAGCCTATGTTCTTTTGTTTATCATAAAGTCTCTAAATACAAAGTTTCACTGTTACAGCTTTAAAAATGACGAATTTCCATATGAACATTCATCCCCTCTTTTTACCCATTCTCCCCTATTTTTTTGCAATAAAAAGTAGCCTATGTTGTTCTTTAGGGTCTATTCTATCTCGGTACCGAATTTCATCAAAACCTGTTCACTGGTTTAGGCGTGAAAGCGTAACAGACAGACACACAAACAGACAGACAGAGTTACTTTCGAATTTATAATGTTAGTAGGGATTTTTAACCAATTTTGCTATGATTATGATATTAATATTTGCTATTTTGCTATGTGTTTCATAATTTCTTTGTGTGTTTTTCGTTAATGTTAAACTAATGTTAGTATGTGGTTCATTGTTATGAACTTATTGTAAAAATTACTGTTAAATATTTTTCCTATGCAAATTGTACCACCCCCGTTAACCCCTATAGGGGTTGATTTTCAAAAAACGCTTAGTTTTGTATCTCATGTATTGCAGAGCATTATTTCAGTGGCACGCAAAATATTTGAATAGAATTAAATTTTCCAGACACACTTAGCAACCCCCTTTAACCCCCAGTGGGAGTGAATTTCGGAAAACCATGAAATACGTGTTTCATCAATTGACCTAAAAAGCATTAACTCAAAGTTTCATGCAAAAATGTGCAATAAAAATATTTTTCTCATACAAACTTTGCCACCCCCTTTAACCCCCAATGGGGGTAAATTTCGAAAAACCCTGAAATACGTGTTTCATCATTTGTACTAAAAAGCATTAATTCAAAGTTTCGTGCAAAAATGTGCAGTAAAAATATTTTTCTAAAACTTTTCCACCCCTTTTAACCCTTTTAGGGGTTGAATTTCCAAAAAATAATATGCCTATGTCCTTTTCATGAATGCATACTATCTACATACCAAATTTCAGCAAAATCGGTTGGGTGGTTTAGGCGTGAAAAGGTAACAGACAGACAGACAGACAGACAGACAGAGTTACTTTCGCTTTTATAATATTAGTATGGATAGGCGTCTATTGGGATGTGTGATCGATGAAACGTAGACAAATGTCTGTTCTGCTAAATGTCATTTTTTTAATGATATTGGAAGGCAAACAAGCAGATGGATTTCGTGATGTTAGAAAAATTTACGCCGCCTAGAGACACCAAAGGTGGTATTGGTGCTTGCCAACCTGAGGCTGGGATGTTAGGCCTCGAGCAAGAGTAAGTTTACCGGCTACCTTACCCTCCGAACCGGAACACGTCATGACGTTATGGCGGCAGCTGCAGTAGGTAAGGCGGTGGTACCAGTCGGGCGAGTCGCTGCTAAACTCTACCACCTAGTAATAGTCATAGTTGCTTTATTCCCAAACTATTAGAACCATACAGTTGAAAAGTGTTAGTTTGGTGTATTCTGTGAGCTTACAAAAACTTATACTTTTTTTCAAATTACTTTTATATTGTCAAAAATAGTGATTTGTCGCTTAAGATATTTACTTGAGAGCGCAATATTTATTATTATTCATTGTTATTTATGTATTATAAATACAACAATTTTTAGAATGTAAATTAATTTATCCCTGTCTACCGTAAACTACCACCGTTTCCAAACCTAGCCAGACAAGAGAAGAAACGGCGAAACAAACTCCTGCGTACCCGACATTCTGCAATTATAATAAATCATCTTTATTTCACATAAACCTACAAGAGGCACTTGTGACGGGTCTATATAATAATAAATCTACCACCGGATCGGAACGCGGCCGCACACTGAGAAGA
>NJDD01007661.1:123052-156752 GCA_002245505.1 Calephelis nemesis | reverse complement strand
GCTAAGATCTTAGGCCCCTTTCCAAGTCTACGGGATACCTTATCTTCTGGTGCGGAGACGACTAGTGACTTTATTATATATTTAGCTCTGTAGCTACTGGCTACTGTACCACCAACCTCGTTACTATTTACAGTATAGATTTCTTAATGTTGTATCTAATTATTTTAAATTAATTTAATTAATATAAATAAATAATCTTTATTTATATTAATTATTTATTGGCGTTGAATGATAACGAGCTGATTTGTATTTTTTCCTTGTAACTTAACCCACGACCAAAGTTTATTGACCTCTCCCTGGGAACCTGTTAAGATATCGAGATAAAAAGAGACTTTCTTCTTTTGCAACGCCTAATCTATTTCTATACTAAAATTAAATAATAATATGGATCACACGGTTTAATGTAAAAATGTAACAAACAAACATGCCCACATTCAGCACATTCCTATTAATATTATAAATGCGAAATGTTTGTTACTCCTTCACGCAAAAACTGCTTCACCGATGTTCATGAAATTTGGCACACACATATAGGGTAACTTAAATTAACACAAAGAATAATTTTCATCTCAAAAAAAGGTTCATGGTTAATGATCCCACCCTTAACCACTCAGGCAACAGCTTCCCTATAAAAACTCAATATAACAAATTCAGTGGAAGTCTGATACATGGTAAGTCGTCGGTCAAGTTAATTGTAAACGTTTGGTGAATGTAATAATGTTGACCACTCGGACATACATTGATTCTTCGAAGCGATCGACCCAGTAGGTACTTCCAAATACCATCACATGAATAGCTGTCATATCTATTTCGTAGAATGTGCATATTGTTTGTTAACTATGGTCTAGCGGGCAAACGTGGGACTTAACTTCTTGAGGTTCCGGTTTCTATTTCCGAGTCGGGCTACAAAAATAATAGAAAAATGTGTATGTACAATTTTGTAACAAAAATAACGTAGTCTGGTATTGGATATGTGCCTGATTGGCGATAGGCGTGCCACCAATCACATTATGGGACTAAGAGTCTTCGGCTAGTCGTTGGCCCCCCTAGTGGAGCCTCTGCCTACGTCTTCGGGAATATGGGCGTGAAAATACTTTACTTTTCTATTAACGGTTTTCTTAATGTTGTTATATCTAGAATGTATATTATACATAACATCTATGACTGGCAAACAACTTAACGTGTAAACGTAGCGTGACTGACGTTTGCATGAAGTCCATATTAGTACATTGACTAACCAACATATAAAGGTAATTTATTGACTGGAAATACTGACTGCAAAACCTAACGTGTAATTGACGTTTTAAATTGGGAACACGATGGCAAACATGGACGAGACCCTGACAAGACTTGTTGGCGACTTATGACTTATAATAGAATCCCGATTTTGGTAAATTTGATGAAATTTTCTACTTGACTAATGGCAAAATAAGAACGTTAATGCCAAAACCTAAAGAAAGAAAAAAAACATAGATGATGAGACGGCAGGAGTAAATTAAGGTATCACGAAGTTTAACAGGCTAGATAAGTGAAATATTCAACAATCTAAACTACTAATTAAACCACTGGCGATGGAGTTGACACATCCCTACGCAATCGTTGTTTTATAAAACTAGTGGTTAAAGACGATAACTAATCGCAATACCATTTAGATGACAAACCCACGCCAACATAAAAAGGCAGCTTGAAGAATCTCTCTTGTCACATCTGCCTTAATATAGATGCGGTTCATAGACCAGTGAATCAGCAGATATGTGTTGCCGACATAGCTTTTATATAGATTCTCACAAACGTAATAAAAAAATTTGTTACTAGCGGCCCGCCCCGGCTTCGCACGGGTATTAAATATACATATATACATTCCTCTTTTTGACACTTTACCTATTATAAAAATCGACGGGCTGCACTCCGGGAGTTCCGACGGAAGTGAAAACTTGAATATTAACGTTGTGCATTTTTGATATCTTGGAATCGTTAGGGAAATTTGCATGAATTGCTTTAATTGTCAGTATGAAAGTACTATCATTTGTGTGGTAGAATACAATATTCATTTACTGCGCTATCGTACGCCGTGCCGGCTGTTTACTCTCCATCCGTCTTACGAATTTTTGATCAGGTCACGTGTCCTGACGCGAGTTTAGAAGTTTTTAGCCATTCCAAAAAGTGCTCAACGCCGCTAAAGAAGTTTTCACTTCAAAAACCGCATCAAAATCCGTTCCTTTAAAAAAGATTTAAGCATACAGAGGGGCGCGACTTTGTTTTATACTATATAGTGATTGATATAATATTACACTATACAACTTATGTTATTCTGACTATTGTAGCAATCAACTCGGTCTCTATCTCATTTATAACAAGTTTCGTAAATGTATGTGAAATGTATTTCGTTTTGATCTCGTTACAGCCTGAATGACATGTTTCGTTGTTTTTTTAAAAAAAATACAACTCAAATAAAATGATTTTGTAATACAGTTTAAACCAAATGAATATTTAAATCATCATTATATTTTCACTACTTTGTATTTATAATTTTAAAGAATTCCAGGAAATATGTTTACCATTCTCGCAGGAGAATAGTAAACATATTTCCTACGTTACTGTGTTAGCCCGGTTCCCCTGTAGTGGGTTAGCTCGTGAGAGGGGAGCATAGTTTGGATCGGTCACTAATAATTACTTACCAATGAGACCACTGGTGGTAGAGTGCTGTGCAGTAGTTAGTTATACCCGGGTAGTTCCTTTACAGAGGTGAGAGAAGATAGTACACATTAGGCCCAGGTATAATGCATATTGTATTTTATATTATGCAACGTTCGCCACTTACCGTCACTAGAGCTGAATGCTTGTTCATGTTCATATAGAATAGAATATAATAACTCTTTCTTATGCACCAAAATACATAAAAAATAATAAATACATTTAAATAAATTTAAAACTATGTGATACACAAAAGCGGCCTTATAGCCAAAATAGCGATCTCTTCCAGGCAACCTTATGTTACGGAGATATAATCAAAGAAATTTGTACGATAGTGCTCCTAATACACAAAAAGAAGAAATATAACACATTCAGTATCCATATTTTTAAATGAAGAAACACTTGTACTGTTTTACGTATCACTTATATACCCACTAAACTATGAAATGAATTTATGTTTATTATTCAAAAATATTGTTCAGTAATTTAAGTTCTAGCCCTGATGATGCTGTATAAAGCGAAACTGGTAGGCTATTTATAAAATAATAAAATATAAGTGATACGTAAAACAGTACAAGTGTTTCTTCATTTAAAAATATGAATATTTGGAAGTTTTACCAAGCGCCGACGATGGAAAATTTTAAATACATTCAGTATCAATAGAATTATTTTAAAACAAAGGAAAAGAAATGAAATAAAAAAAAAACACAGAAAAACTTAGTCAAATTGAACGTAGAAAGTGACGTTTAACCATATTTTTAAACATATTGATATTAGGGGCTTTCCTGATTTCTGCTGGGAGCGAGTTCTAAAGTTTAACTGATAACGATGTAAAAGATCGGCTATATTAGTTAGTGTTACGAACTTGGAGCAACAGGTTATCATTAGATCTAAGAAATTTGACCTCACTGTTGGAAAAATTAAATCTCTCTCATATATATATTTATTAATTTGCAAAATGTGGGTTCATAAAAAGGTATTAACATTATTATAATATCTCGCCAAACACATTCGTCAACACGTGACGTACGAATTTTAAATTATATTTTTCTACTAGCGGCCCGCCCCGGCTTTGCACGGGTATAAACATACATATAAACCTTTCTCTTTAAACACTTTATCTATTAAAAAAACCGCATCAAAATCCTTTGCGTAGTTTGAAAGATTTAAGCATACAAAGGGACATAAGGACAGAGAACGCGACTTTGTTTTACCTATACTATGTAGTGAAGCACAATTTTACTAATTCTCATTATTATTTATCGACAGTGAAAACTAATTGTGTAATACTTAATACATTTTTATGTAATATTATTTTTGTTGTATGACACTTACAAATGAATAATTTAATAATGTTGCCAATTCAAGAAAATTATGCTAATATCAGCGATAACAGTTATAATATCGTTGATATAAAATTGCAGTCTTATATAAAAATTAAATTAAAATTTAAAAAACCCTCGACACGCGAACTCAATTCCCTTTAAAAGTAAACAAATCGGTTAATCTCCCCACTTTCACCCTCACAACTCATTCGGACCCAACAACCCAAATAAATTCGGAGATTACCTTTAATACAAAAAAAAAGTTGAAATCACTGGATCCGTTCGGGAGTTATTATGCCACAGACAAACAGACACGTCAAACTTGTTACACCCCTCTTTTTGTGTCGGGGGTTTAAAATATTTTTATTTAAAGCAGTCCACACAATATCCAGCTTTTTATTAGTGCAGTTATACTCCCAACCCACATAATCACCCAGAAAATTAATGTTAACTTAAATATAAAACCGCAATCAAAAAATTGCATTTTAACTTTATTCAACGATGTGTTGACTATGACAGCATGCGATGTTAAATGTTGTGGAAAATTGCACGTGAAAAATATTTCGTAATTTCAAAATATGTAAATGAGAACTAAATGTATTTACTGTATTTATTTAAATATCGACAGAATGAATTAGTAGACCTATGTTTAAACTAAAATTACTTCACAATTACCTTTTTATAAGAAATTCTCTGTCCGTCGTCATCTTCAATTATCTTGTAAACGGTGTTTGTTATCTTCTAATATAAAAAATGCATCTCTAAATGTGTTGGTAAGCGCATAACTTCCGAACAACTGGACTGATTCGGCTAATTCTTTATGTATTGTGCTAGTTTTTGCCAGGATAAGGTTCCTCTGAAGAGAGAATCTGGGAAAAATAATGTTTTATCTTTTCCCTTATGAACAGAACGAGTGGAACAAATTTCGCTAGGTCAGCTAGTTAGAAATAAATTGAATTCAAATTTTATGCAATAATATAGATGAAATACTACTAAGCCAATATTGAATAGTATTAACAATGTGTTCCATTTAGTGGCAACACCGTTACAAATATAGTTAGCTCGAAGAATCGCTCTTGACACACGAAATATATTTAGATACGGTTCATAGATCAGCGAAACAGCAGAAAGGTATGAGAACAGTTAATGAAACATGGAGACAAAATTGATTTAATTTGCAATTTTTTTTACCCCATTCATTATTCCACTAGCACTATAGGTTCCTAGTAGTTTCACTGGCGAAACCACTATTGGTACCAACAGTGACCACTTTACGGCATTAACTTGTTCTCTTTTTTTGTAATAATGAAAGGCAAGCAAGCATATGTTTATCCTAATAGTGAGAAATTCACGCCGCCTAGAGACATCAAAGATAGTTAATGGTGCGTTACCAAGGAGGCCGGATTGTTAGGCTTCAAGCAAAAGTAAGTTTACCGGCTAACTTATCCTCCGAATCGGAAGTAATTTGGAACGTAAGGTAACCGATAGACCGGCATAATAGGAATGACATCCCGGCCACGATTATCTCTCGGAACATAAAAAAACTCATATTGGCAACGCGTTCCGGGTTTTGGTGTCTTTAGACGTCGTGTATTTATTTCTAAAACTATGTTTCGTTTCCTGGTGTAGCCATACTCGCTTGCTTGTATATAAAAAAACATTATCCATTTCTATATAAGAAATCTT
This sequence comes from Calephelis nemesis, assembly GCA_002245505.1. Classification (NCBI taxonomy): domain Eukaryota; kingdom Metazoa; phylum Arthropoda; class Insecta; order Lepidoptera; family Riodinidae; genus Calephelis; species Calephelis nemesis. The sequence continues at coordinate 151,047 of NJDD01007661.1, read as the reverse complement.
AATTTTCACTGGTGGTATAGTGCTGTGCAGCAACTTGGCTTGATAGGAATCTATCGATTTGGAGGGTAGGGTAGCCGGTAGATAAGCACAATAGGCTTCACATCCCTGACACAGGACCAAGATTATCTCTTACCATCAGAAGAGCCGTGCGCTTGTTCGCTGACCTTTCATATAAAAAAGGTATATTATATTTTATTTATTTCTTAGTGCTTCACAAAGTTTCAAAATTGGGAGAAGCCGCATGTTAATGCCTTATATACTAATGCCCAAAGGAACATTATAAATACGAATGTGTGGTTGTTGCTTATTTGTCTCTATCCCTAAATGAATGATGTAATGGTATAATTTAAAATTCTGAATATCACGGGCCACTATTTATCTGTATGTCCAAACGGGTTCCCCTGAGAGAGAAATAACATTAATACGCGAGCGTAGCCACGGGCAACATCTATTCTTATATAAGTACAAGACAGTTCACAACAGGGGGCAAAAGTACCTTCTCAAGTATTATTCTATGGCGATGGCGAGTAGGTGCGTTACCGAGAACCGAAGCTGACATCACAGTTGAACAATTCACGAGGTGCAAGCGAAGAACATAAATCACTCGGCGAGGACTTTGTTTTCTTTGAATTTTCATTTGTTTGTCGTCTGAGGTGACACTTATATTTCTTTATTTTCTCTTTTTATTTATTAAAAATTGATATTTGGCCACCTCGTTGTCGAGGGGTTGACGTACATGGCTATCTCAACCGACTAACCACGAGGCTCAGGTTCGATTTCTGACAAGGAGAGGCATTTGTTTAAAAAAGTTTAGGTGTCTAGATCTTAGTGTCTATTTAATTTATTCTGGTGTATTTCTATACAGAATCGCCTCTATGGTCTAGTGGTCCGGCGCGTCTCAAGAAGTAAAGTCCAACGCCGCGGCGTTGGACTTGACTTCTTGAGGTCCCGGGTTCGATCCCTGGATCAGGCACCCCGCCTTGGAGGTACCTCTTCCTACCTTTTCGGGGATATGGGCGTGAAGATACTTCAGTATCATTATTTAACCTCCATAACATAAACATATATAATTGACTTTTAGATTAGATATAATTTGTGTAATTTGTCCAGGGATACTTAATTATTTATTAAATATTCTATTTATTATTTCTTTTTTCCGGCTTTCCTTACAGGATCGTAGAGACGAACGTTAGTTTACTTGACACTCTTACCTTATTTCCTACTGACATAACGTCAGTACTTGCTATTGTCGTGTACCGTTGTACAGGATCAATTAAGCAACCTTTCACACGCAACTCGCGTCTCAAGTTAGCAACACACCGTCACCACGTTTGACATCTGTGTCATTCTTAACATAAGAAAATCCGTCTGCTTGTATGCCTTCCAATCGAATCAAAAATCGGTAGTTATTCGTAAGTGAATAGATATCTTAATTTTATTTCCGTGTAAATACAGCAATCACGCAGACACATTAACATCCAAACAGATTATTTATGTTGACTTGGAATGGACATGAAGGTTAAGATAATACTTTCTCCAATCTTTCAAGTAATTAAAGTATTTCATAGTCAATAGTTATTATGTGAATGCTATAGGGCTGCCAAATACAGTTCTTAAATAAGAACATCTGTAATTTACAGGATGTGCTGTTTGCTGTGTACAGTTGTGTTTTTTTTTTCTTTGTTATTTTATATCGTGTATGTCTGCGACGTGAGTATTCGGCCAGTAACCAATTTATTAGTTTTATCATGCATGATAGTGGTTTTTGAATTACCTAAAAATGCATACATTTTTGTCTATGTTGACGACCGCGACCTCATCAGTTATGACCAGACTAAACTCAATGCTACTAGTATGTTTTGATCAAATTTATGTTGGACCATTTTGAAATCATTTGTTATTTTCCAAAAAAAGGAATCATCCAATCGTGACATTGTACATAATGAAATAGTTGGAATCAGTTTTTGCACTTTTAATTATTCTGTAGGATGAAAATACTTTTGTTTTTTGTGTAAATCGGCAACCCTGGTACCAACCCGGATACACCCAGCATGGTGCAGACTGTGCATCAGACAAAGAGTCTGTTTACAGCCGGTCACTGCTCCGAGATGGTGGTATCAAGTGGTTCCACGATCCTTGTCGTTCTCATACATTTTATATCGCATTCACATTAACTATACCAAGTATAGCTGTGATCAACTTGCCTATTTACTCTATACGTCTTATTAATAAACACGGACTAAAGTTGAATTAAAATTGTGTTGATATTATAGTCTGTATCACATTGTAATAGAGGCTAATACGAGGTTGAACCTTGGATTAAATTACGCCACTTTTAATAGTAAGACGGTATATGTATTAGCTTTAGTCCGTGGCTTTGCCCTAGTATTAATGTTAGCCCTCCCGCGGGAACCCAGCACTTGACTCAGCAGCAATTGATGCACCGGAACAAAATGAATTTCAGGGTCTATTTCTGTGCTAAATTTATTAACATTCGGTTAATTGTTTTGATGTGAAAACAAAACAGATTGATTTATACACTTACACATTTATAATATTATTAGTAGGTTATAGAAATGTACGAGCATAAAACAACATACCTAGGTACTTCTATTATTCTATAAAAGGAAAGGCAATCGGCTTGCCTTTTTTGCGGTTAATAAAAAGCAATAATAAAAAATACCTACGTATCACCCAAAGTTATTAAATATGCCAATGTGAAGATCTAAAGATTCTAGTGTGAGTAAATTTATAGCCAATGTTATTTTATAAGAGAGGCGGTAGGATACTACCTCCTTGTCCGTTCCTGCCATACCAATAGTTATAATAACATAAATTCCGAACTATGTCTGGGTTTATGTTTTTTCAAGCTTACATACATACTAAACGCAAGTTAAATATTTAAAAAGTGCTTCACATTCCTCTTGAAAAGAGCATAAATTAGTAACTAACTTAAACTACTTCAAGTTCAATGTTATGTTCGTTAAGTAAACAAAAAAACATTAATAATTATAACTCAAAACCACATTTTGGTTATCAATAAAAAACTGCAAAGAACCTGCTTTAAAAACATCGTAATCGGTTCAGCCAGAAAACATACTCGAATGAAAAATCTTCTGCTTTGAAAAATATTTAATTTCATATCACGGCTGCGGCATTCATTCCTTATCTTTTGTGTCTTCGCTCACCAGTTTACGACCGTCCTCAGTAGTTTGATGACAGGTGTCAAGGCGGTTTTTTGCGTCTTTTACAAACAGACAAACGTTTATACCCACATTAAGCATTATGAAACACAGTGGCTTTTTGTTATATCTTAAGATATTTCATGCAATAAAAGTTTCATTTTTGAATGTTCCTTTTGTGAATTAGGAAGATATGTTTTTTTACTTTACAGTAAATCAAACAAGCCGACGGATATCCTGATGGCAATAATAGACGTTGGCTGTAGATATCAAAGATCTTAGGAGTGCGACCCAATCTGGGACTACTCCATCAATCTGGCCTATCCACTCCGTAATGGAATGACGGAAGTTGTGACACCAGGTGATGGTGGTGGTACAAATCCCAGAGTCGTTGTAAGATTACCACCTGATTTGACTTACTGCAGTAGTGGAATGATACAGCCATCTAATTTACCTCGCTAGCTTGCAAGGGCATGACCACATTCCTTTTTTTACGAAATTGGAAAGCTAACAAGCAGACACATTTCCTGACGGTAAGAAATTGAGCCCCCTAAGACATCAAAGGTGGTAATGGTGCGGTGTATTAGGCCTCGAGTAAAAGTAGCTTTACCGCCTATCTTGCCCTCCGAACCGGAACACGTCAACGGCAAGCATTGACGTTATGGCGGCATAGGTAAGGTGGTGGTATTAATCCGGGGCGTGTCACTGTGAAACTCTACCACTTAGTAACTACTAAAGTATATAAGGATATATTCAACAAGTATTCGTAATTGAAAATAATATATATTATGTACTCCTAAGGCTACTATATAAGGATAGTAAGTATATATTTTTTGGGTCTATCTATTTTCCTCCTACTATAAGTATTCATGATTCTTGATAACATTCTAGAAAGGGAGTTTTAATTACAAAGTCTAAGCTAAGATAAAAATTCGTTTAAACTGTTTACAAAGCTAACGTTAAATCCGAACGTCACTATAGGGCTGTCTAAGTCCTGGAGTTAAAAATTAAATAAAATGAAAATTATTTTATTTGCGGAATATGTAGTTAAAAAATTGGCTACAAACATATTTAAGTATACCAACATATTTTACCACATAGTGTAGTTCAAATATTCAATTTAAATGTATACGTATTTAAGAAAAAACGTTTAATTTATCACACCCAAAAAAACATGTTATTATATTTTAATTACATATATTTAAATAAATACAAGTTTATTAATAATGACTAAATAAAAATCTCTTGAAAATTTATTCAAATCAAGCTAACCCCGTAAAATCAAATTTTCCTAGAAATATAGGTGTAAGCCAAAGCTAGTACTTGAAAATGCTTGAAGACATACTAAAAATAAATAGGATATTCGGAAAAACAAGTTTCGTTCATCACACCAACGTCTGCTGCTATCGGAAATTAAACGAAACCTCGTCGATGATCGGCATTTATGTTTTGAGTTTTTTTATTAAATTACGCACAATTTATAAGAAAACTATATTTTATCAAGTTGTATTTGGTACTTGAAAGTATGTACTACTTAACTAACGATACGGTTATAAAAAATCTCTAAAAGAAATGACCATGTTTTCCCAGTTTTTACAACCTTCTGAACGACTTCCGGGCGCTTTCTAAATTCGGGATTTTTTATACAGATGGCAACCCTACAATACCGTCATAAAAGTTTACTATTTACGCAGCACAGGTGGGTATTACGATTATCCCGAAACTTTAATAAAAACGTATCCGAGGATGTAGTTTTTGCTCCTTATAGCTTCCTTCACGCATATTAAAAACATATTAGATTTTGTTATTATTAGTATAAACACGTGCCTTGGAAATATAAATTTGTATGTGATAAATCATAGAATCGTTTATCGTCGAAAGTTTAGCTGTGATGAATGAATGAATTCTTCATTCGAGAAACTTGACTTAAAAGAGTTAGTAGTTTTTAAGAAAACTTTTGTTAATTTTAGTATATTTGTATTACATTTTTATAGTAAGCTGACCCAGCAAACCTATCGCTTGACATTTACAGCTGCTACATAATATTTGTTACTCCGATAGAAGCGCAGTCTGCCGGATCCATTGTAAAACATTCCAAAATCAACGAATATTATTTTATTTATTTTTGTATTTGTAAGTAACAAATAGAAAAATAAATAAAATAATATTTTCCAGTATACCAAATTGTGAATCTAAACCATTCTCAAATACTCTTGAGCGCACACAAAAATTTTATCAAAATCGGTCCAGTCGTTTAGGATTAGTTCAGCGGCAAACATACAAACACAAGAATATATTAAGGTAAGCTTTTACCTCGAACAATAAGTAAAATCAATTCAATTACTCAAATCAATCAATTTAATTTGTTTAAAACATTTAATTGCATCTTAACTAATGACACTAAACACCGTCGCGTCGCCTAGACATAAAAAAATGTTAGATGGACAAACCTGGTGCTAAGATCTACAACCTCTCCGGCGAATATACCTTCCGAACCGGATCATGATAATGGCAAGCACTGAGGTTATAGCAGCAGATAAGTTGGGACGGTATCAACTAGTCGTTACTAACTTCCACAGATTTTGATTGCACTAGTATAATGATCTGCACTAGCCGGCGATAGTGTCATCACATTCCTAAATCAAATTTAGCAGTTGTAAGCTTATCTCATCCCTACGCCGAGACTTTTACTTATGCATAATATAAAGCAACCGGTACTAGTTTAAAGAATATTGAAGAGTTTCTAAAATCGATGACTTTGATTTTTTTGTCGGAAAATGTCGCAGATGTTCGAAAGAGGACTCTTTGGCAAGGATTTTGGGTATAAATTTTGTCAACCCCAGCAAGTTGTAGCGCTGCGCTGGAAGTTACAATTTAATTATGTCGAGCGTCAAGCGCACGAGGCGCTTTAGTTTGGAATTACATGAGATTTGATACCTAAGGAGATTAGGGCGGTAACACATGGAAGACTTTAGGAAAACTTTGTTTGGACTGTTTTGATATGATTTTTTTTGATGTAATAGGTTAGCCAAAAGCTCACGGCTCCGAGTATCCAAGTCCTATTGAAAAATACCCTTTTTTTCCTACCAAGTACCACATGAGTGAGTTTATATCCCAGACTCAAATGGTCAACGCACCAGCTTTGGTGTCCGTTTCGGTGAAATATGTGGTGTACTTCATGCCATTAGAAAATCCGTCTGTTTTTTTCACATTCAACTCTTATGAAAAACGAGACCGTTTAGGATTCAGTGATAATATCATAAAAAAATAATACTTACATTATAATATGTGAATAATACCTATTACTATTACCTATCCTCGTGTTTGCCCGGGCTCCTTTGCAGAATAGACCATCTTCTTCCTTCCTTCCAGCCAGGACTTCCTGCCAGGCAGCTCGTAAAAGGCGAGCATAGGCATACCGTCACTAACACCGTGGTATCTGACTAGGTGGTAGAATTTCCCAGCAACTCACCCGAATTTGTACAACCGCCTTATCCATTCCTGCCGCCATAACGTAATGACGTATTCTGGTTTGGAGGGTAAGGTAGCCGGTAAACTTAAGTTTTGCTCAAGGCCTAACATCCCGGCCTCAGGTTGGCAACGCAACATTACCACCTTTGGTGTCTAGGCGGCGTGAATTTCTTACCATCAGGAAATCCGTCTGCTTGTCTGCCTTCCAATATCATAAAAAAATACTACACAATTGTTCGTGTTTTTGAAATATACTTAATACACAGAGACACATTTAAACATCTTAATAATTTTGAGAAACACTCATAAACATAGACATGTATGTACATCAAACACGGTCCCGGGAATCGAACTCGAGCCCCATGGCTTGCTGATGACATTAACCGTATAGTCTATTCTTTACAACAAACATCTACGCGAAAATTATCTATTGTTGCGAATTGCAATTGTGTAAAAGTGTGCAATACTTATAAAAACAAAGCAACAAGTATTTCTACTGACAAGGTTTTCTTCGAAGCAACAGGAGCTAGGACTAGAATACACAAACTCCCGGGGGACACCAACTGCATATTCCGGGAACGCGACAATAGACAAATTACATATTTGCAAGTCCTTTGTACTGGATTTGTCTCGTTTGTAGTTGACATATTGAGATTTGTTTATAAATTTGTATTGTAGTTTCATTTGCACATGTGTTCTTCGCTTATAGGGATATGTATACGTGTGTGCGGTAGTAATATTATTCTAGTTTTTAAACAGGCATTCTACGACTAAACATAATAACTTGACGTATTGAATTGGTTTAATTAAATTAAAAGAAGATTGGTGTGGCGAGGATTTTGTATTTCAATAGCTTATAAAAGCCCAATCACTGGTGGTAAAATATTTTAAATCAACTTTCCTGGGTAGGGATCCACTGCCTTACCTATTCCTGCCACTATAACGACTCTTACCATGTTCTGGTCCGGAGGGTTAGGTATCCGATAGAATGCGACTCACCTATAACATCTATTGCGTGTATAGGCCACGGTTATCTCTTACCATCAGGAGAGCCTGTGCTTGTTTGCTGTACTCTTAGATTAACATTGTGAGTCATATGTAATTTAATTTTTGAAGAGTGAAGTTTTATGTTGCACTCGCACACCGACAGATAAAAGCAACAGTCTGAACTAAACAGGTATAAGCACCAAACTTATGTTAGTTTTCTTAAGTTGTGTTAGAAGTGCTACCAACATACTTATTTGTTACGCTAAAAATGTTTAACTTTGTACGTGGGTACATGAGTACACACACTCTTTTATTTTACTAGACGGCTTGAGACATTCAGCCAATTTTGTTGATGGATATAACCCATTAAGGAAATAAAACCTAGAAACATAACCGTTACCAAAAATACCAAAAGTTATAGCTTGTTCACTAACTCCTAAAACAAGGTTCGTAAAATTTTATGCAAGATCCGCTATTTATCATAACACGATATTTTTTGTTGTAAGATAGGAAATAAATAGTGGGCCTATCTTTTTTATTATGTAAAAAGGAGACTATTTGGATATTGCTTCTTTAAATAATGTTATATTTGTGGTCACAAATTTGAATTGATTGTAGGATTTTTAAAACTATATTATGTATTTGCATTAGAACAAATATATATATATAGATTAATCCTTTACGTGTCGCTCTTCTGTAATTACCCTTAATAACGTTTCTCACGGCTGCGCGTCAATGCCTTCTATAGTTGTATTCTTTTTGTAAGATATCCGATCGACCTTGCTTTGTTCATTACAACAAAATGCAGTAAAACGATCCGACATTGTACGTCTGTGGTATCTACAATAATTTATATATTTTACAGCGAAAGTATCGATCTTTCTTTGAATTTACCTTCAAACAACTCGAGTTTTAGCCCAATTATGTTATTCCACATTTTAGAAAAATTTTAAAAAATGATCTAACAAAAATGCCAACCTGTGCTGGGACCATAATCATCATGTTTAAGTTTTCCAGTAACAATACCATCCGTCCGTCTGCTAGCATTAGTATCAACCCTACAAATACATACAAAAACAAGTTATTTTGTTCTGGAGCAGGTGGTAAGCTTTCGTCTGTGATTGACCTTTTCAAGGTGAAGTTGCGCTATACTTACCTCCTTGTTTTGCATATATCGCAACGTTACTAATAAATGTACAACTTAGATCTTTAGCATTTCGCTAGTAAATGGAAAGAATATTTTTTCTTTTGCAAAAATAAAGTAAGGAAGAAAAATATTAACAAATACGATAACTACACATATTTAGAAAATGTAAAGAAATATATTTATACATTTAACTAAACAGTAACCTAAATTCGAAACAAGAATATGCGCTGCATTGCTAATGGGAAACCCCTGTTGTAATAATAATCAGACGTGTGTATATTTGTTCTTGTACAAGTACGTTTATAAAGGGGAAATGTATATTATTTATTAGAAGGCAAACAAGCAAATGATGTAACGGTATATACTAAAGAGAGATCCTTTGTGCCTCTGAGCACAGAGAGAGAGAGTGCCTCTTGCGTTGGTGTACGAGTAGTAGGTCTACGGGTAACAAACCTACTCTATCGAACGGGACACGAAAATGGCGAGCACTGAAGAATTGCGGAGCACTGTTGTAGGGGCAAGAATATGTGAAATTGAACCAGTCATCACATAACTGACCGCCTCGTTTGTCGATTGGCTAGCGTACAAGCCTAACTACACGGACCAACCGCGAGGCTCAGGTTTGATTCTTGATGGGGGCAGGCATTTGTGTGATAAACATTTAGATGGCTGCGTTTCTGAGTCTGTTCTGCTACGTATCTATTTAAATATTTCTTTGTATTAGTTATTAGTTGTTAGTCAACGGACTAACACCCATAACACAAGCATGTAAATTGCTTACTTTGGGGTTAGATTCAATTTGTGTAATTTGTCCAGAGATATTTATTTATTATAATATATTTTTATCTGAGAGATTAGTATCAGGTGGGTGTAAAAAGATAAAAAAAATCTTAATAAAATGTGAGTGCACCACTCCACTTGTTTCGTAACAACTTCGTATATCGCACATATTTTACAAAAAGAGTACTATTTAAAATTTATTTCATTACAGATAAAGGTAGATCTATAAGCGAGCGCAATTTAAAATTTAATGTCTTATTTATGTAAGACATTCTAATATAGATAAGTTCATACTATCCTATCTTTAAAATTACTGTCATTAAATTATTGCTTCAATCATTAAGATATTGTAGGTAAATTTATTGTTTTACTATTCCTAATCATTTGTTCTAATCAAAAATAAATAAAAATAATTGCCCGGGAATGGATCTGTGCCCGGTTGGCGAAAGGCTTGCCACCTATCACAGTGTGGGACTTAGTGTCTTCGGCTTGTCGTGGGTGCTCTGTTTGTGCCTCTGCCTACCCTTTCAGGGATAAGTACTTTACTCCGTGTTTATTAAAAAGACAAATGCGGCAGCAAGAACAAAGGAGGACATTTAAAACAACGAAAATACAAAGTTACATGACACTTTTGATAATGTTCTGATTTTGGCACAAGGTTTCCATTGTCAATCTGTTCTAGAACACGATATGTCATGATAAGGGGGACAACTGCATTTAATCAGTGCAGATACAGATACCCGTATCTCGTGACTCGTGCGTAAGCAGGTTAAGTGTTTTGTTAACTGCGTTGTTGCGGAAAATATAGTATGGTATATGCAAAGTGCAAGTCGAGGTCGCATACAGTTGAATCTACAGCGAAACATACAATATGTTATATCACCACTAATACTATCTATACCAATATTATAAAGAGGGAAGACTTGATTTTTTGTTTGTTTGAAACGAATATTCTCCGAAACTACTGGACCTATTAAAAAAAATCCTAACATCATCCCTGAGTGACATGGGCTTTGTTTTATCAAAATCGGTACAGTAGAAGCCAAGTTGCACAAGCGAAGCTGCGTGAAACTGCTAGTAAGATATAAATGTATGTGTCTATGTTTAATATATTATATTTATGTATTCTAAATTATTTTTTAAAGTACTTAAGTGAAATTTAGCATAGAAAAGGATTATAAATCGAAAAATGGTATAGACTACTTTTTATTCCTCCGCTTTGTTAGTTTAGGGGTAAGCGTACACATCTAAGACCACCGAAAACTTACAAGGCGCGGGTTCAATTTCGACAAGAGCAGGAATTTGTATGAAATAATTAAATAAATTATGTAAAAAATTTAATGAACATATTAAATTTATAGAAAATTATCTAATTTTAATTTCATATAACAGTCAAACTTACTGCTACTCACTGTGTTATATTCGTTTTGATTTTTTATATTGTTGTTAGTCTTTGTAAATATTTCTATTACCTTATTAACTGAAACCCTTAACAACAGCGTATTATTAAGCTTTGGGGTTAGACAACGTTTCTAAATGTATTGAAATGTATCCAAGTCGAAAAATACTACGTCATCTAAATGGGTTTCCGCGGGATTACTAAATAAGTCTGTCGGAACATAAAAAAAAATTAAGAAAACTTAACGAGGAAAATACTCATTTTGCACACCTAACTAACCGCTTGATCGAATTAACTGTCAAGTAATTAAGACACGACAACGTTGGTCGGGTCAGCTAGTATAGTACCTAACATAATCGTAAACAAAATACTTGCAACGAAATTAATTTGATCTTTTTACGTTATATACTTAAATGCTTTAAGAAATAAGAACGAAAAAAAAGTTTTCAAAAATGTTTGACTTTAGTTTTATTTTTCATTTATTCAATAAAAATAATGTACAAAAGCAAGTTTTTTTGTCCGCAAGCGTAACTGCCTCCGTAACTATTTAAATTGTAACACTTTAATATTCCATCATAAATACATATAATTTACCTTCACGCCCATATTCTCGAAAGGGTTGGCAGAGGCACAACTAGATCACTCACGACTAACCGAAAACACTAACTTCCACAATGTGATAGGTGGCAAGCCTATCGCCACAGGAGCACGTATCCAATCCCGAGCAACGTTTTTTTATAAGAAAATTGGATAAAATCATCCTTTTGTTGGCTGACCCGGGTTTCGATCCCCTGCAGTCAAATCCAACACCTGGACCGCATGCCAAAAATTGTTACTAATCACTACGTATTACTAAATTATCGAAAAATCTAGTATACCTATCGAAAATTGTTCTCATAGATGTGTTATCGTTTGTAATGTTGGTAGTAATTATAATAGAAAAATATGATTCTATTATAGCCTATAACATATATCGCTTATTCACGATAATTCTATTAAAATGAGATCATCATTGCAGATGACATTTATAACGGCCGTAACTTCTCCGTTACTAACAAAACAACGGATAACTTGGTTAACGTGAAAATCTCAAAGCCACACGTAGTTACGTATCACGTTTAATTAACGAAGACGCTAACTTTATTATCTGTAGAACAACCGGTCGCCTGTCAAAGGATAGCAGAAACTTGTCCGGTGGTGTGAGTACGCTTTAAAAAGCTCGCCGAAATGTTTGGTAGTTTGTAATCTGTTTAAGAAACTCGAGTGCAGTTGAACATGAGCTTTGTACGTTCATAATGGGCAAAACTTTCGTGAATAAATTAACGTGGATAATTTAAACTTTAATGTTACGTTTAGGATATTTTTAAATAAAGAGTGACTTTGTATACCTACTTTTATGCACATTTCGTTAACGGGTGACTTTACTTTTATTACTTTTATGCACATTTCGTTTTCGTTATCCGGCCTGATTCCGCCTTATGGGATGTGACGATCTTATTGCGCATTTTTTTCTATTAGCGTAACCAATTGGTCTCTTTACAAAGACTCACATGGTTCGGTACCACCCATGTGTACCACAAAGTAAGCAAATTATATGCTTGTGTTATGGATGTTAGTCAACGATTCTAATACATAGAAATACTTAAATAGATACAAGAATAAATTTAATAAACACCTAGAGCCGGAAATGCAGACATCTAAATGTTTATCACACAAATGCCTGCCCCTGTCGGGAATCGAACATGAGCCTAGCGGTTGGTCGGATGTAGTTAGGCGTGTACGCTAGCCACTCGACCAACGAAGCGGTCAATAAAAATTTAATAAATAGTTGTAAGAAAGTATCTATGTGCCTGTATCTTCAAAGAGATAGGCAAATGAAGGTACAGCCAGTTCATAATTTAATATTTTTTAAATTCAGAAACACACATGCTTTCTTTACCTTCCAATCTTAAGTACAAAGTAATCGTACCAAACAATAAATTCCAGTCCACAAAAACAGTAATGAAACTGAAGTATTTTAATTAAGAGAATTAAATCAGCACCTGTCGCTCGGAGACGGTGCCAATGAAATGATTCGTGGTTTTTTGCGCACGCGCAGGCAGGTGTGGGTCGGAACACCTGTTCTGAGACTGGTTACTGCTAGTGGAACTGGTTGCCAGGTTTATCATGAGTTCGGAAAACAAAACAGGTGCAGATTTTTAAGTGGACCTATCTCTATAACCTGGTTTAAAAGGGTCATCGGTTGTAGGGTTTGCAGTTACCGGGATTGAAATAGAAAAGAGGACTGCAAGGACAAATCACGATGTACCTACTTAAAAGGATTTAGTTTTTTATGACTTAACTGGATTTAAGAATCATAAAAAATACCCTAACTCCTTAACCGGAACACGTGTCTGACGAGCATTGACGTTATGGCGACGAGAAAATGTAAAATTGTATCAATCCGGGCAAGGTTTTGCAAGACTACACACTGACTGCTAGTAAAATAATACAGTATACCTATTAAGTTATTAGATCATTTTCCTAAACTGCGATGGGGTTGTTACAAGCTCCTCCAAGTGGATCGCCACGTAGGCCGAGGGGTTAAATATACGATTAACAGCACCTACTAACCGCGAGCTTCGGGATCCATTCCCGACGGGGAAGACATTTGTGCGATGAAGGTACTTAGGTATATGCATTTTTGAGTAAGGGTGTGTTTATTAAATTTACTTCGGTTTAAATTTAACTTTTTTTATGTTTTTAATGATATTGGAACAAAAAAACGGATGTCCTGATAGAAAGGAATTCACGCCGCTTAGAGTCACCAAAGGTGGTAAAGGTGCGTTGCCAATCTGAGGCCGGAATGTTAAAAAAAGTAAGTTTACCGGTGTATTAGTATCGTGGGCTTTAACCCATAACACAAGCTTATAATTTACTTTTTTTGGGGTTAAGTTTAATTTGAAATATTTTTTAGCGATATTCATTTATTTATCTCGACGGCAGAATAGAACTCATTACTATTTGGCGGATAGATTTCTTTAGTTATTATTTTTCTTACCTATGTTACTACTTATTACATCAGCTCCCTACCAGTGAAAGTCCCATTATTATCGGCCCAACGGTTTCAGAGATTAGCCTGAAGAACCAAACAAACAGACAGACAAAAACTGTAAAAAAGGGTTTTGGTATGCGTTCTGGATTTACATTTATAGACATGTAGTGAAAAGCTGTAATTTTACCATTACAAACAGACACTCCAATTTTATTTACTTGCATTGATGTGTAGATAAACTCCCGCTTGATCCAACATTTTCCTTAATGTTTATCGTTCGAAATAAAACCTGGTCTATGACCTTTACAGTATTGTAGAGTTTACAGGTCAAGTATAAATTTGAAGTATACAAAATACATATGACGCGTTGGTGATATATGTATATTTTTACCTTTCTTGACACCAACGACCTTGTGTATCTTATTAGCATGCCAAACTCGATCTAACAATGTCACTGTACCGGTTATGTAAACCAGCGACTCCTAAAGTGGGTTCCGCGGGACCCAGTAGTGATCAGAGCTCATCGCATTATTGATTTTGTGACTCATTAGTCATTACTTTTTGTTTATTTTTTTAGTTGTCCCTTTCTGGGACAGGCTAAGACCTTAATTCCACAGTGCCACGTCTTTTGTATTAGAAATTCTGGTAAATTCTTTTTCTTGATATTTTTCTTCAGTTTCTTAATTAATTAAACTTAGGTTCTTAAGAATGTCTTTTCTGGGTCTTAAGTAAAGATATAGCCTTCTTACTCAAGCTCCTGTAGTGAGATTTGGCGTCAATAAGGAAATACACGATACACTAACTTGGTCACAACTATTTCACTTGTGCACTATTACTAAACAAAATTGGCTAATTTAATCCATAATAAACTAAAGTATACTAAAAACTAAATACTCTCATCTTTCGACATGAAGCCATAACTCCTCATTACTGTTTAGTAGGTAACGAGTTTTCAGGCATTTATACAAAAACTATTCCAGGTCGAGACAGAATATGGTTGTTCTCGAACGTAATACCGAACTATAAAGCAAATATTAATAGTGAAACAATTACATTCGTCACATGAAAAATTAAGTTTGAAAATAACCACTTTATTTTTTACATAAAAGTGCCCTTTTCGTGGTTACTAATTGGAAAGAAAGATTTTCCCTTGAACTTGACTTGGACTATACTATCACACAAAATTTGGTAAAAATTCCGTTCAGTAATTTTTGCGGGATAAGTGAACCGGTTAATCATCTAAAATTGTAATAACTGTCGTTTTGGGTTCTCTATCCTGTACGTAATACATAATAATATAATAGCTTAGAATAATAACGCTATTATTCTAAGTATAATAGCAATCATTGTTTAAAAACATTTTGTGCACAGATTTCCTTAATTGTAATAAGTTTAGATTAATTTGTCCTAATGTTTTTCATTTTAATTATTGGCAATAAATATTTTGGACTGGGGTAAATCACAGTATCTCTTATTAATTATTTGTAATTATTTCATTAATTGGTGCTTGGTTTCATAGAATTATAATAAATAAATAAATATTCCTGGACAAATTCCCCTAGTTGAATCTAACCCCCAAGTAAGCAAATTATATGCTTGTGTTATGGATGTTAGTCAACGATTCTAATACATAGAGATACTTAAATAGATACCAGAATATATTTAATAAACACACCCGGTAATGCCTCGAGGTTGGCCATTATAGTTAGGCGTATACACTAGCCGCTTAACCAACGAGGTTGTTGTGTTTTCATAAAATATAAACTACTAGCCGACCTGCGCGAACTTCGTTCCACCCGTTCAATTTGTATGGGTAAATTAAAATATTGTTTTCGCAGTTTCCTCACAATCGAACAGGATAAAAAGTATCCTATGTCCTTCTCCCGGTTCTAAGCTACCTCCCCACATATTTCCAGCCTAATCGGTTGAGCCATTCTTGAGTTATAAGTAGTGTAACTAACACCACTTTCTTTTATATATATAGATTTTGTGTGTGTTCCGTTATCTAAAAATTTGGCACCTATCGTATCTGCCTTGAATTATGAGATCGGATCATCGTCGCTGTTCTCTTACCGCGACTCAATACGTAGGTACTGAAAGATCCTTTACTTGGCTAATATCCTGAGGTCACAGACTTGCCAATTAATTTATTATTCGTGCTGCAAATAATTCCCTACTATAGTCAGTTTTACCAAAATAGTGTAACTTAGAGTTAGACTTTGCTGGAAATTAGAAAGAATGCTACGGAGCTTCCCCTCCGATTCCGATAACTCGGAAACTCCGATTGTTATCTCGCCTTCAGTTTCGACACTTTCAAATTATAGATTTTAATCGGGGGACGAAACGTAGGAAATAGCAGCAGCAGCCTCGATCAACCGTTACGAAACGTTCAGAAAATTGCTTGTGATCAGTACTCAAGTTGTTAATTAATTAATTTGTTTTAGTGTTCCAACAGTAATTGGAGACGAATGAGGTAATTTTTGTTTTCATTTCACCTTGAAATCTCACTAATAATATAAATACGAAAGTTTTTGAGTCTGGATGGATGGTTGTTTCTCTTTCACGCAAAATTACTAAATGGAATTAGATAAAACTTAACAGGGACACAGCTATTACAGAATAACATATAAACTAAAATTTTAAAAATTTGAAACGTGGGTGAAGCCGTAAGTGGAAACTAGTATAACATAAAGCTTCTCAACTAATTGAGTCTAAGCAATTTAGAAACTCCACCTCCGACTCTAGTTCCTATAAAACTTATAGTTAAGTTATAGTTTTATAGGAACTAGAGTCGGAGCTCTAGTTCCTATAAAACTATATCTTAGAGGACACATATTTAAAGCAAGGGTAAATACGCTTCTTGTAGCTTAGTGAGCTCGATTTACAGTTAAGTGCATACAATACAATACCGTAATAAAAATTAAAGTGCAAATTTGCATGGCGTCGAGAACGCGCGCAATCTAACTCCTACCACTGACTCGCGCAGACGACGCGACAATATTTGCAATCGAAAGTGAGAATGTTTGGCGCTGTATCCGCCTACGTCAATAGTCGGCCGCGTGTACGTGTGTCGCTAATTCCAAAAGCGTAAAATATACATTTTTAAAAATAATTATTATTAATCGATTCCTTTAATAATTAATAAACAATATAATATTTTTTGTAAAAGTGTAAATTATTTATTTATGTACAAACATAGAACAGTATAGAAATAGAAACAGACAAACATTGAAAAGGGTCAAGAAAGTTTAATAATGTAATTTGATTAATATTCTAGATTATTTTACTATTAATTTAGATGAATGTATTTCCTGGTGGTAGATTCCAAACGAGGTTTGTCTTTAGAAGCCTCCGTCTACCACCTAGCCTGATTGCACTATTAAAACAAACTAGAAATATAAAGACGCCCACATACACCAAAAAACAGTTTATACAGCAACATCTAATAATAAGTAATCGCCTCTGTGGTCTAGCGGTTCAGTTGTCAGACTTAACTGCGTGAGGCCCCGTTCGATTCCCAGGTCGGGCAACATAAAGAAAATTGTTTTTTTTCCAATTTCCTAATAAAACAAAACGTTGTTCGGGATTGGATATTTGCCCGGTTGGTTGCTTGCCACTTATCACATTGTGGAACTCAGTGTCTTCGGCTAGTAGTGCCTCTGCCTATTTCTTCAGGGGTATGGGCGTGAAGATACTTACTAACTTATTTACAGACAGTCATTGCATCCTGGTTCATCCATCTCAACATTAAAGTGTATCGAACTGTATCGAGGTCGGCTCACATCAAAGCCTTAATGAAACAAAAAATAAGACTTTTTCCGCGTTCATCATTACACTTGATTAAACGTAGGCTTACTAGGAATCGCAATTTGGACTTCGAGTTTTTAATAGCAGACAACAAAAAATAAGGTAAACTTTACATATATATAATTCTTGTGTTCGTGTGTTTGTCACTGAACTCCTTCTAGTAGACTGGACCGACGTGAAACTTTTTGTGTGCGTTCAAGGGAATTCTAGAATGGTTTAAATTCACAATTTGGTCTCCTGGAAAACGTTTTTTTAATATATTTTTTTAATTAGAAGTTGTTGATTTTGGAATGTTTCACATCGGATCCGACAGACTGCGCTACTATCGAAGTATTAATGTCAAATGATACGAAGTTTGCTGGGTCAGCCAGTATTTAATAAAAGTGGACGAAAACGAACCAGGGGTCAATGGTAAGTGATTGATGACATAAAATAATTACTTGTTTTAATTAAATATTGCTAGTCACATTGTTTCGGAAATAAAAACAGGGTTCTGTGACAATAGGCCTTTGAAGCTTTTGTTGTAGAATCAATATTCATAGAATGAATTAATTTATGAAAAAGCAACGACGCTATTGTGCTCGCTTGGAAAAATCTAGTATAAAATTAATTTACTGACTCTAAACCAAACATAAAAAAATCTAATTAGCATGCATAAAGACATGCACGGCATTAAGCCAAATAACCAAAGATCCCCCGTGTTGGTCCGGACTCCTTTGCAGAATAGATCATCTGCCTTCCTGTGCCAGGCAGCTCGTAACAGGCGAGCATTGGCTCACCGTCACTAGCACCGTGACATCTGACTAGGTGGTAGAATTTCACAGCGACTATTCCTGCATAACGTTATGACGTGTTCCGTTTCATAGGGTAAGGTAGACGGTTGGCTTCTAGCAATGGTCACCTTTGTGGAAACTATGATTCCATTTTCCGATTATGTTTGTTGCATCATAAGATGTAATTTCTGCGTCATCATTAATGTTACCAACTTAACGGTCTCGTCAGTCGTCATATCTAATGGATTTGGGTTTGCTTATAATGGTATAAATGGCTGTTGGTATATTTTACATAAAAAACGAGGCATGTATCCTTAGCCATATTGTAATAATATGTAATTATAACATAAATATAACACTTTATATGTAAGCCTTTTTACAAAACTTTTTACCTAAAAACGACCGGGATATCTATTATCCTAAGTATAACTTCTTATTTTATTAATAAAAACGGCTATCCAAGAGTAATTTGCACGTTTATATTAGGAGTATAACTTACCTGAGTTTAGTGAAATTAGCCCTACCGATGGAAACACGGGCACACAATCCTAGGTTCTAACCAAAATTATGAATAAAAATCTACGCTCCACACGGATGCAAACCAATGTTTACAACCATGTGGAACCCCTTAAATCTATAAAGTCAAGTTTCGAATATGCTAAAAGTCAAACAGACATAATTACAAGTCACATAAGGGTTTTTGAAACCAACATTGCTACGGGTGATGATTGTATATATTCCTAATAATTTAACGCCTCATTTAAATTAAGTAATCCTATCCCGCCATATGTTAAAAAGCCATTAACTTGACGAAAACATAGTGTTTATAAATACGACGGACACCCGCAGGGCGGCACATAAACATTTTTTAAGTTAACGGCTTCTGATGATGGCATCTATCAAAGGAATAAGATTGTTTACTACTTTGTTGACTATTTTCGGATTTTGGGGTAGGCCACTTAACTGCTGGCCTAGGGCTATCACCGATAATAAAAAAAATAAAGATATTTATTAATTGCAAAATATTGAATAAATCAATATTTTGCAATGGTCAAATGTAAGTTTAAATACTGTCTCTGGGTTCCTCCCGAGACCTCCCAACCAAATGAAACTTCCCAGTGGCTATTTTTGACATTTATGCTGAGTCTAAAAAATATAGAATTATTTTAAAAATTTAATTCCTTATTTAAAATACTTGCCTGCTATCTATCCCCACTAACAAAAACTACAATTTAAAATTTACTTTTTATTTGTTTTTTATTTCTTTTATAAATTTTAAATTTACCTCAATATCACTCCGTTGTGACTTGAAAGTAAGACAAACAAATTTAATATCACATTATACCAGCTAATATAACAATAAACTGAGAGACTTCTCAATTTTCAAAAGCGCAATATCCACTGAAATAAATACCGGTTTTTCGCAAGGAATTTTAAAGGGTGATAGCCCTAAACGGTATAATATCATGTTATGTAGGCCTTAAAATTGTTATTTTTTTATTTTTATGATATTGGAAGGCAAAGAAGCAGACAAATTTTCAGTTGGTAAGAAACACCAAAGGTGTTAATGGTGCGTTGCCAACCCGAGGCCGTGATGGTCTTAGGCCTTACCAAAAGTAGTTTTCCCGGCTCCTTTATAATCATCAACGACAAGCACTGACGTTATAGCAGTAGGAATAGAAAAGGCGGTGGTGGCGGTGGCGGAAAACTCTACCACCTAGTTAGATGTCACGGTGCTAGTGACGGTAAGTCTATGCTCACCTTTTGTTTTTTTGTTTTGTTTAGCTGGTAGTTGTTTATCAAAATCGTTAACGTTAAGAACATCATACACGTATAACGTTAAGACCAATTTAGTTTGTGTTAATTCCAAAACCGGTGGTTACCCACGAAACCTCTAAATGGTTGTTGAGTAAGCTTAAATTTCTACCAAAAGGATTATTCGTATAAGCGATGATGCCTTACACGATTTAAATAAATAAACGGGTCTCTAAAAACAAGCTGTTAATATACCCGCTTAAAAACCCTTTAAGGGTGAGGCGCTTCGTAGCCCTTGAGGTGTGAGACGTATTCGAAAAATCCCAGATTAGTATAATCTGTACAAACGTGAGTAATTAATGCAAGTTACCCGACTTTACACATGTATGTAAATAGTTTAGAATATATTTTTATCATAAATAGTTTATTTATATGTATACCAGTTCGACTTAAATTCTTCTTTACTTTCCTTTCAATTATTTTGCTGAAACAAGCTCTTTTATAACAAAAACTCACCCTTTGATTTTTTATTCATTTTGTACTTATTGTATTTTATAAGGAGCTAATAATAACAGATTTTTTAATGTAAGTAAGAGCATTCTCGTATATATGTAGATGTATGTACTGTCAGTTACAAAAGTGGATATAGATTTAAATATAAACATTTTTGATCATGGACTTCTGAAACTATACCGTAATATAAAAAAAGATAGTAGTATCTTCATGCCTTTGTCCCCGAAGAGGTAGGCAGAGGCACAACCAGGGCACCTACGACTAGCCGAAAATACTAAGTCCCACAATGTGATAAATGGGATAGATGGCAAGTCTATCGCCAATCGGGCATAAATCCTATCCCAAACAAAATTTATTTTAATAGGAAATTGGAAAAACCAATTTTCTTTTTGTTGCCCGACCCGGGATTCGAACCCGGGACCTCATGCAGTCAAATCCAACAACTGAACCGCTAGACCACAGAGGCCACCGTAATATAAATTTAGATTAGACACGGAAGTTAGCTAAGAAATGTGCACGTTTCGCTCGATAAAACCTATTCTTACGGTCAAGGATGCTGACCTTATCTGTCTCACGTTTGTCTCATTTTCCTGTTAATCATGTCTCAATTATACGTTATCTTGTTTTTAACGTACCTACGTGAATGTGAATATAGAACCTCACCTTGACCTAGGTAATAGAAGCTCCCACTACAATCCTCTAACTCTTCATCTAATTCCATAACGTTACTTCCCATCATTGTCATATTTTCCGGTATAATACCCCGAAAATTGGGATATAGGTGGAATCCCATTGGCAGATCATTGTCGTCGTCATACTCTACAAAAGTGGTGGTTTCAAGTCCTGTCCAGGTGAAACTTTTTCTTTTTAAAAATGTGAAAATTTGTCTAGGTCCGGAAAGTGCTAAAACTGTTATATTCTATGTTTCACATGTAATAGAACAATATCATATCCGCGATACCTGATCTTATTTCAATTCAAATCAAGATATTTTTATTTCACATTAACCTACAAGAGGCACTTGTGATTAGAGTTGCCAACTTTCTTTGACCAAAAAAACGTATAAACTGGTTTGGATAGGAAAAAATAAAGTATTACGAAGAAAAAAAAGTATTTTTCAAATATTATGTTGTTACGTATTTTTGTGTGCTTTTAGCACATGCTAACATTCTTTTTTGTTATCTTTAAATTGAGTTAAAAGTTTAAATGTTGCAAAAGCTTGATTAACAATCAACATAATTTAAATAAATAAGCAATTCAATTTAATCAATAAAATAAAAAAAATTGCTCTTTTTCTCTCTTACCGCCACTTTTG
Source organism: Calephelis nemesis (assembly GCA_002245505.1). NCBI lineage: Eukaryota > Metazoa > Arthropoda > Insecta > Lepidoptera > Riodinidae > Calephelis > Calephelis nemesis. The sequence continues at coordinate 128,884 of NJDD01007661.1, read as the reverse complement.
ATTCATTTGATTGAATCAAAATAAATTGAATGGAGAGTAGGTACGAAATATTTTTTTTTTATATTTATTAAGCTATCAGATGCATTTTTAAGTAGGTGTATATTGCCATTTTTCAACTGTACTTTTCAAAATATGTATTTTATTTTGCGCATCGTAGTAAAGATTAAAAATAAAGTATTTTTGCATACTTTATTTGTATGTAAAAGTACAAAGTATAATTACCAACAATAAAGTAGGATACGTTATTATAAAGTATGGTTGGCAACCCTACTTGTGATGCATGTAATAATACTACTCGTACTACTACCGGATCGAAACGCGGTCTCACACTGTGAAGATCAAGGCAAGAAACTCATTTCAATATCTATACAATAATTAAAGTGGTGATACATTATATTCATAACACTGGAATTTATCCCAAACGTCCTTATCTGTTAAATATGCAGCAATGGTATAATAAACTCCTTAATGTAATTTAACACATTTCTTAAATTTAGTAATTGGTAGGTCTTCTATATTTTATTATTATTTTTTTATTAATTGGGAAGTTTATTGTAAAACCGTATGTATTGGTCCATGAAATTAGATTGGATTTATTATTATCATTGGATGGCTTATTCTCTAAGGAGACATAGTCACACGGCCTTTAGTATTTTTTTTATTTAGAATTATGTAGCAGTTTAACCACGGTTTCGTTTAGCGTATTTTTTTTAAAGTCTTATCCCCCATTATACTCGTAGGCCTTCGCGGGCATATTATATAAGAAAAACAGTAGACTTTGTTTGCAATCGGTTTATGCATATTAAATTTCATCAAAATCATTCCATCGGTTTAGCTTTAAAAACGTAACAGACTAAGAGTCTTTTCATCATCATCATCATTTCAGCCATAGGACGTCCACTGCTGAACAAAGGCCTCCAAGAGTCTTTTGCATTTTTAATATTACTATTTTTAAATTTACGTATGAAATAAAAAAGGGCATTTGAAAAATTCTGTGTCGACTTTTGTATCTGATTGTACCTGGTATTGTTCTCAGAATATGAGTTCATAACATCTTACATGATAAGTGGCAAAGTACGTGTCTTACATTTGTTTTTGTGACAAAACGTTTAGTTATGTTAATGCTTTGGAAAATGGGTTGTTGAATGGTCTGCAAACTTATGAGCTATGTGCCTTTAAATGGTGCCATAGAGAGTTATTGCTTGCCATTAAACACCTTAAACGTCAAAAGAACGTTCTGTCAATAAAACAATGGATGTAATCAACTTTATCTGCCAATAATCTCTGAAAAGGACTCATTGATTCTTCCTTCCACCTTCATCATCAGCACTTAATAGAGCTGTAATATAAGTCTTGTATTTATTGTACAAATAAGTCTTGTATTTTATGTTCGTAAAAAATATAGACACCATAGATGTATATTTAAGACGTATTGTGTAGGTAAGACTACCGGATACACTACCTGTACCAGAATACGTCACTGTCATAATGGCGGCAGATATGGCAAGGGGGTGAATCCCGATTCCCTACCCAAGCAACTGCACAGCCCTCGATCACCCGTGGTTTTGTTGGTAATGATCCATTTTACTCATGCTCACTTTTACATGTTGCCTGACAGGAAAACAGATGGTCTATTATACAAAGGAGACCCAAACCAACATGGAAATTAATCAAATAATTATTTCTACTACTGCAGCCAGACTTGGCAGCAAAGTATCCTGCTATATACTTATTTTCATATAAAGGGTTGTGAAGCTGGTATTCTTACTTAAGCCTCTTAGGCTTAAGATCCCAGTCACGGAATGACAATGCAATTTTAATATCTTTGCACACATCTTGAGGTCCTGGCCATAAGATAGAGACAGCAGTAACAGCTATGTCTCTTACTTGTGCAGAATCGCCCACTTATTTTAGTAAATAAATGGCGAGTGGTAAGCTTCTGCTTTTTTCATCTTCTAGTATAAAAAAATCGTATCGCGATACAACAAATACCAGTTCCAACCAAAAACATTGAGAATTTTTGAAATACTTTCAAAAACTGTTTTCCTTCATTTGTAAAGTACACCAAAGCGAAATTACTTCCAGACCGAAGCGCTCGAGGGAGCAAGATTCATAAATGTGTTATTACCATAATTATGTTTCTTTGGGAGTTCTTTGTGTAATCACATGAAACGGATCTGCTCAAAAGGCGGAGTACACATTCACTAATCTACACAAACCGTCTAATTATTTAGAAAGCGAGAGTTTGTTTGTTTACTGTTAAAAGACAGCGAAAAAGCACAGGGCCTCCCTAATGATGAGACGACAGTGTTTTAGACACCATAGATTATAACACCTCCTCCCTCGCCTACAGAGGTGACCACAGGGTCTAGCGGTTAAGTTGTTGGACTTAACTGCATCCTTTTCGGGACACAGATTACTATTACTACTTACTTGATTCAACTTGTACTTTCTACAATATATTTTTTTATATTTTCTATAACAGGGCTAAAATATAACATAAAAAAATAAAGAGAAGTACAAGTGAAATTCATAAATTATCTGGAATGTAATTCCACCAAGCACCGACGATAAAAAGTATAGAACCTATAATTACTTTCATGCGAGTATCTTTGTTTTCTAAAAATATGAATATCTATATAGTACTTACGAAGGAAGAGATTATACTACAGTGCTTTCTGTGTTTTTTTGTAATATTCGAACTAAATTTTGTCCAACATACATGACAGTAGATAGTCCTCTGTTCTATAGACTAAACATCTCACGTCTCGTTTCACAGGCTGACAACTATCTGTATTTCGGTATAGGATCTTTCCAAAAAAAGAGCTTATTCCTAAAAGACTGACGTAACTGAGATACATGGTGTTGCAGCTGTCAATTATCGGCGATCACTCACTATCAGGTGAAAAAATCACTACTTGCCTCCTCTTCCATAAAAACAAGTTGTAGTTTTTAACTGGATAGTTTTTTTTCTTTTCTTTAGGATTTGGCATTCGCGTTAGCATTTTGCCATTAGTCAAGTACTCAAGTCGCCTCTGTGGTCTAGCGGTCCAGGTGTCGGACTTGACTGCATGAGGTCTCGGGTTCGAATCCCGGGTCGGCCAACAAAAAGAAAATTGGATTTTTCAAATTTTCTAATAAAAAACAATGTTGGTCGGGATTGGAAATGTGCCCGGTTGGCAATACGCTTGCCACCTATCACATTATGGGACTTAGTGTCTTCGGCTAAACGTGGGTGCCTTGGTTGTGCCTCTGCCTACCTCTTCGGGGATATGGGCGTGAAGATACTTACTCTTACTTACTTATAGTCAAGTACAAATTTACATCAAATTGACCAAAATCGGGATTCAATTATAATAAGCAATAAGTCGTCAATAAGTCATGTTAGGGTCTTGGGTAAAGCGGTGGCCTCATTACTCAAGCAACGACTGACAACAGACAGCAAAGAGGAAATACACAATACGCTAATTCCATATTTTTTCATGAATATTTCATTTGTGCACTTTCACTGAACGAAATGCCATCATAATTGACAAATTTAACTCAATACAAATACAAACACGAAATACAATAATTATGAAAAAACTTCGACCATCTTTTCTCTCGATGGCGCCAAAACTCAATTGGTTATTTAAATATCAGCAATTAAAGCAACAGGTTTTCCAGTTCGCAAAGTGTGCATTTATTAATTCATTCATTCCATTGTAACTAAAGCTTAACAATCAGAACTCAGTGGGACGGTTGAGATCTGTTTTCAACTTTATCTCGCTGGGGGCGGTTTAAACGAATGTATAAATAACATGTTTTTGTTAGTTATTCCAAATTGTACCTATTGCAGAATGTAATTTAAATTCCAGACAAATAATCCCTTACTTAAACTTATTCATGATTATTTAAATAAATGTTTTTTTAATAACTCGGCTATAGATATTGGTCAGATTGGTACAAGATAAAAAGTTTCATCTCACCCATATCCCCGAAGACGTAGGCAGAAGCATAACTAGGGCACCCTCGACTAGCCGAAGACACTATGCCCCACAATGTGATAGTTGGGAAGCCTATCGCCAAAAGGGCACATATACCGAGCAACATTTTTTTATTAGAAAATTGGAAAAAACACATTTCACACAAAGTCAAGTCCAACACCTTGATCGCAAGAGCTTAGACCTAACCACACTTACACCACATTCTGACCTAATGTCACAATACAGTTAGTGCTCACCACTGTCCAGTTCCATGGTGGTTGCAAGTCTAAGTCTAATTACGATAAGATAGCGTTGCACCAGTATTAGCTATGATGTCTATTATTGACGGTTGCTTTATGCCATCGGAAAAGTCGCACGTATGTTTGCCATCTTATAATATCACTACATCAATACATAGTGTAAAACAAAGTCGCGTTCTCTGTCCCTATGCCCCTTTGTATGCTTAAATCTTTAAAACTACTCAACGAATTTTGAACAATCAAGAGGAAGGTATATTTCAAAATCGTGCAAAGCTGGGGAGGGCCGCCAGCAAAAAATAAACCTTAAATATATCGTATTCATAAAAAGATTTCATATTAAACACCTTTTTAAACATCTTCCATAAATAAACACATCTTGTGATCAACATTTAGAATATCCGTAAAAGCGTCTTGTTTCGTAGCCGGCTGTAAGGAGAAACAATTTAGCCTGGGGGTCGGAGTAAGGACAAGTTATGATCGCCGCCTCTCCTGCAAATTGAACCTGAATATGGTAGTGCGAGTTCTGCAAATTGGAAACGTACGAAAGTTTAGTAAATGGCAAAGCTAGAGCTGTGCATTCCTAAACTGTGCTAAACACTAGGAACTTTTTGAAACAGTTATTTATTTGTTACCTACTAGTGGTCGCCCGTTGGACGAAATTCGATCATAGTAAATTTTAATATCTTTTTGATAAGAACGCCATCTTCATTTCTCTAGACCAATTACTTTGTTTCCAAACTTTCAAAACTGTGATCTTTTATCGATATCTATATATATAAAAATCAATTGCTGTGCGTTAGTCTCGCTAAAACTCGAGAATGGCTGAACCAATTTGGCTGTTTTTGGTTTAAATTATTTATTCAAGTCCAGGGAAGGTTTAAAAGATAAGAAAAAGGGAAAAATTGCAAGGAAACTGGGAAAATCAACATTTTAATTTTTCCCATACAAACTGAACGGGTGTAACGAAGTTCGCCGGGACAGCTAGTCATCAATATATTTGTTTGTGTGTGAAATGCAGTGTGGGTAATGTTTTATTTATTCATTCAATGTATTTTAAAAGCATTATTATTGAAAAATGTTAGCATTCTGCACTTCTCCTAAACTTAAACTATAAGTGTGCCAAATTCTATGTTCCTAAATCCGCGCAATTTTCGTAAAAAGGGGTCCAAAGTTTTGGCATCACATATTAATACATATATAATACAGTGAACAAGCAGAGTGCCGTTACTTATTATATGCTAGCTGGCGACTCGTCTGACGTAAGAGACGTCACCTATGGATTTTGTAACGGGTTCGTTGCTATACTATGGCCTGGTCTTGGGCCATGCAAGCCAAACGACTACCTACAATCACGCACGGAACAAGACAGACATACTGTGAACGCCAGGCCTTCAATCTGCTTGACCAGTCGTCTACAGCAGCACGCACGAGATCCAAAATATCAATATCGGAGGCTGCTTTGATGCTCAGGATCTCTTCAGTCTCATGTCCCTTGGGCGCATCCATGCGATGTCATGATTTTCTGCGGTCCATAGTCTTCAATCAACCCCTTTTCATTGTAATTTTGCTTAACCCCATCTAAAGAGCTAACAGTTTCTGCTTGCGGA